>NW_021027126.1:792450-804623 GCF_004153795.1 Camellia sinensis | reverse complement strand
TGGTGGTTATTGGAAAACGTGAGAGAAAAGAGAAAGAAAAAGAAAATAATAATAATAATAATAAAAGAAAAAAATTAACCAACTTTTCTATATTTATAAAATTTAAAATAATAATAGAAATCAAATGAGTTTTTATTTTTATTTTTAAAATTTTATAAATATAAACATTAGCTCAAAACAATTGGAGAGTGAGATTCATTCAACCCCGTCATTTTCTCATGAATAAAAAAATTCGCCCGCCAGATGAAACTATGGTCTAGCTGCCTGTAATGAACTAGGTTTTAGTTATTATGTCTACTGCACTGGACATTATTAAGATGGAAAATAAAGAGGTGAACCAAAAAGAAAGGAGGCCTTTCATTGATGGTCTATGTCCAATCTCTCTACCAAACAGCCATATCACCAATGATCTCATTTGTCTTTTTTTTTTGATTCAGTAAAAAGTTTAGGAGGAGGAGAGGCTACCCCCATTCCAGGGCCAGGGAAAGCACTACGCAATATCGGCCACCAACAAAGGACTGTCGGCAACGGGACTTGAACCTAAGCCAAATGGGCAAAGGAAAGGAACCTTACCAACTGAACCAACCCTTGTTGGTAATGATCTCATTTGTCAATCACGTGCTGCTGACACCAACCACCTTTAGCGGATAAGTTATTATTTGATTCAGGAACAACTCTCCATATGCATTGTAATTGGTAGATGGAGTGAGACTCATAATTTTATGTTAAGTGATGGGGAAACATGAGAGGATATGAAGTTTGTGATTGACCTGAAACATGACCACATGATATCCTAAGACCAACTAATAATTTTTCCCTTCAACCACCACCCTAAAACTAATCACCATTTTCAACCATTGACAACCATTTTTTGCCACTACTTCAAATGACTCACCACCACCACTAGCACCTCCCACAACCACTTATTTTTATCCTTTTTTTTTAAATAAAATTTTAAAATATTTGTGTATCAAATATATTTTTTGTATTTATTTTTATCTAATACAAACATAAACATATTTAATATTTTTTGTAAATTAAAAATATTATATTGTAAATGTTATCAAATCACACCTTAATATAAAAATTTAGGGGAAAATTCAATTCAATATATACTTTTAGAAGAAAAAAAAAACAAATAAATGATAAAATTTATACACATTAATAATTAAAGTTATGATTTTTTTATGAATCTGTAATTGTAATTTTTTATAAACAAAAATAAGAATTATTATTATTTAAAATAAATTATAAATACATCATTGAGATTTGTTTAAAATACAAATTGCCCCTTATGCTTTGAAAAATTACAAATACCCCATTGTCAGAATTTTTTATTTAATAAAATTAATGAAAAAATAAATTTTTAATTATTTTTCTATACAATAATAAACTTATCTGAATTAATAATTAAAATAAAATTTTGATATCATTAAAAATTATTAATTGACTTGATGATTTATAATAAAACAAGTTTTTTGTTATGAAATTAGAAACTTTAAAAAGTGAGATATATTTTTCAGAACTACATGATGTAATTCATATTTTAAATAAATTTTAAGTGTATTTGTAATTTACCCTTACTTATTTTGTTTATATTTTGGCAACTTATTTTGCCCTGAGAAGAGTGATCAGATGGCACGAAACCGCTTATTGGATTTTAACTGAGTCATAGAGGGTGTAAATTGTTCGATTTAGTTGGTATTGAGTGCATATTTACTAACAAATTAATCATTTTGGTTTTTATGGTTGAGAAAACGATTATACATGAGAAACTGATACAGACAATATGTTACAGTTCGATTTTATCAATTTGATATAGAAGATAAATTTACATAAAATTTTAAAGAGCTTTATAATAGATTATAAAATTTTACATTAAAAATAAATGAAAAAAAGATATGAAAATTACTCTATAAATAATTTTCTTCCTAATTTTTATCATAAAAGTATATTATATTAATTATTTATCATGTTCAAATAATTATAATATAAAAATATTAAATATAATATTTAATCGGTTAAATTTGTATGGACATAAACAAGGAAAATGTTATACGTCCAAAATTTTCTATTAAATAAATAACCAAATGTTTCACATGGGTGTGGTGGGTATGGGGATATGGACTCCACACCCATGTAAGATATTTGATAATTTATTTGATAAAAAATTTAATATCTTATAAAAAATTTCAAAATCTAAATTTTAAAAAAAATAATAATAATAAAATAAAAAATAAAAACCCAAAATTGGAATTTCGGTCGGTTCGGTTAGTGAGCCGAGTGATCTGCTCTTGAAAGGTCTCCGCACTCCTTTTCTCGCCAGTTTCTCAACGACCAAACGGAAAGGAATCTAATTTAAATCAAAATGTAGATTGACAGAACAGACATTATGCAAATCACGGGACGCTGCTGCGCGGGGTGCGCAGCAGCATCTGCTGTGCGTGGAAATGGGCTCATTTTGGGGTCCATTTTGATAATCCGAGCCGTTTACATTTTAGAATACACCAAGTAGAACATGCCTGTAAAAAATCAGGTTAATCGGATATCGTTTACCCATTCATCTACTTACATTTCTATCTACAAAAATAAATAATAATTGTGATTTAAAGTATTAAAATGAATACAAATGTGAGTGGATGAATAGGTAAACGATATACAATTAACTTGATTTTTTGCAGGCATATTCTACTTGATGTATTCTAAAATGTGAATGGTTCGGATTATCAAAATGGACCCCGAAATGAGCCCATTTCCGCGCAGCAGCGTCCCCAAATCCCAGAAAAAAATTGGAAGCTTCAATTCCTCAGTTACCGTTTGCGATTCTTTTCTTGAACTCTCAAATTGAATATTCATAATTGCTTATGACTGTGTTTACATTCATGTATGTATATATAAACGATGTACATAATCTCTCTCTGTCTCTCTCTCTCTCAAGATTTTTGGTAAGCTGTTGTAGATATTGCTAATGAGCCTCAGTTATCATAGCTCTCCATTTAACTTGCATTTGAGCCCAATGTTGCTGATTTACTCTGCTTTCATTGTCATTGAAGTAAAATTGTGGTGACATTGATTCTAACAGATAATTTTACGCATTGTTAAAACTTTCAGATGCATTTTGGTACTTATCAAAAGAAGTAAACTTAGAAGACTAGAATGAGAAACAAAATAGAAAATATCATGGTAGGTCACCCTTTCTCCAAATGGCACTAGAGCAAGAAGTAATTTGAAAATTGATCTAGTGCGACCACAATTATTCATATTTCTTTTTCTTTCCCTTTTACTTTTTCGGGGGAACTATATGCAAGTGGGAGTTGGAGAAAAAAATTACAAACATATTGGGGTGTGAGTGTGTCTGTGGTGGGATGAAAATGAAAGGTTGTTGGTAATTTTTTCCCCCACAATTTCCCCTTTTAGAAAGCACTAACCAGTGCTATATAAGAATGTTAGTTTAAAAAGTTTAAAATAATTGTATATTTTTTATGACATGTATTTTTTATAAAAAAAAAATATGAAATTATTTCAAGTTTATTAGTAGTGCCATTTAAGCACTCAATGAAAAAAATCCACTTAACAAATTACTCCAGTAAAATGTATTATTTTCAGGTCTTCCCTATTTCTTA
Organism: Camellia sinensis; assembly: GCF_004153795.1. NCBI lineage: Eukaryota > Viridiplantae > Streptophyta > Magnoliopsida > Ericales > Theaceae > Camellia > Camellia sinensis. The sequence continues at coordinate 801,000 of NW_021027126.1, read as the reverse complement.
ACTTTCCATACAATGATATATAATGTGAGAGGGTAATTTCTACTGAACCAATGGGCTGGTCTGATGTCAGTATGGGCTTAAGGATTAGGCCGGACAAATAGTGTGTCATGGGCTTTGACAGGCCTAGTTAGCTTGTTGACCAAGCAGAATTGGCCTTAAGGAGCTGGTTGGACAGAAGAATCTATATAATAAGGCAAGAAGGATTTTGAATTTATGTCAAAAATGTGTGTGAGATACATTTGATCCAATGGTCTAGATCAATTGTAATATCTATCCAATGGCTGAGGTTATACAGAAAACAGAAATTCCCGCCCAACATGGCTGTTTCTCCACTCCTCTCTCAGTATCTGACCTCTGTATCTGATTTGCCTCCCCATCTACCCTCTGTCTACCCACCTTCCCTCTCTATTTCTCTGCCTACCCTTTCTATCTCTCTATTCCTCTCCGTTCTTCTTCTTGATTTTTTTTGAAAATCTCAGCTTTTGCCTTCATCACAGCCTTCATCAGAGCTTACACCGTTGTTCAAATCAGAGCTTACATAGAGCTTACACACAGCCTTCATTAGAGTCTTCATCAGAGCTTACACAGAGCCTTCATCAGAGCTTACACCGTTCCACTCTCACCATTGTTCACTCCGGCTCGACATCACTTTGGCTGCTGGGTTAGTTCATCACTTTGGCACTGGGTTAGTTTATCGGCTGCTGGGTTAGTTCATCACTCCGGCTCGACATCACTTTGCCAACTGGGTTAGATCATCACTTTGCTTATTGGCTGCTGGGTTAGTTCACTCTCACTGTTTCCTGTTTTAAGAAAGTGCCCTGTTTGAAGAAAGTGCTATGGTTTAAGAAAGTGCTAAGAAATGCAGAGTTAGCCGTTGGAGAGTTTACCTTCTCAATTTCATACAGAACTAAATAGAGCACCAGACTTAAACCATAGCATTCATTCACCATTACTGAGTTTACCTGATTTATCTGAAAATCTGTAGTTATAATTTTAAACTCTGATTTATAGATTGTTTATAGATTTTAACTGATTTATCTTAATTATAAAATCTAATTATAAAATTACACACAAGTCAATGTTAAATGATTGTGTTTCAGATTGTTATCTTAAATGATTGTGTTTCAGATTGTTTATAGATTTTAACTGATTAATAGATGTTTTGTTATAATTAGATTTATCTTAATTTGATAGATGTTTTGTTATTTTAGGGTTCTGTTTTAGTTTTTTGTTTTTGATTTCATGTTTTTGTTTTTGATTTCATGTTTTTGTTTTTGACCTGGAGATTTCATGTTTTTGATAGATGTTTTGTTATCACAGTGCAAAAATCAATGTTAAATTCTGAAAAATGAAACATTGAATGCTGTGATCTCTGACCAAAATGAAACATTGATTCATCAGATGATAAAATCAATGTTTCATTTTTGCACTGTTGAAACATTGATTCATCATTCTGAAAAATTGATTCATGAGCATCAGCACTGTGATCATCAACATTGACTTTTGCACTGTGCTGATAAATTCTGGAAATTATAACTACCTGATTTATCTTAATTTGTTAAATATTTTAACTGTGCCTTCTGGAATTAGATTTATAGACTCTAATTAATAACTACAATAGATATGGATCCTGCACATGTACATGACTTTGATTGTATCAATATAGTTAAGAACTGAAACAAAGTAGTGAAAAAAATAGTGATGAATAGAATTTCTCTAAACTTTATATTTGAATATTGCTTTTAAATTGAATTATTTAGTTTGTATTAGTGAAATATATAATTGTTAAATTATTGAAATTTTTATATATTTACTTTTAAATTTTGCATTATGATTGTGGAGCGTTGCTTGCGATAAATAGGTCATGTAGGTTCTAATAGTTTGTATATATAGTTTGTAGGTTCTATTAAAAAACACTATTAAATATATAGTTTGCATTATCATCAAATACTATTTAAAAAATCAGAGTTTAAAATTATAACTACAAATTTTCAGATTTTCAATATAAATCAGATAAATGTTATTAATTAGAGTTTATAGATTTGAAAATCTGATTCAATATAGATTTTCAGATTTATAGATTTTAAAATCAGATTTTCAGATTTAAACTCTGATTTATATTGATTTAGAGTTTACCTGATTTATTTTCAGATTTAAACTCTGTGTTTATATAAATCAGATTTAAACAGATTTTCAATATAAATCAGATTTATATTGATTTAGATTTAAACTCTGTGTTTCAGAGTTTACCTGATTTATCTTAACTATTTGCCAATTCCCCAAGCACTTCCTGATTTGTCTTAGAATGAAAATAACGGAACAGACCACAGTACAACTAACGGAAAGCAAAGCACTCATCCACAAAGCAATCCTAATCTTAATCAACTCACAAAGCTCACTCAGATTTGGATTTGCAGCTCATTCATTTTGCAGCTCCAGATCTTCCACTCCATCTTCTTCATCATCCCTCCAACCCACCAAACCAATAGTTGATCCACCAAACTTGGTAAAGCACCCTGAACATCCCACCAAATCTGTCAAACAAAAGGGCAGTAAATTAGCAAATTCTCAGAGTTTATTTAATAACAATTTGAGTGGAAAATTTGTGTTTATATACTAAAATGCAGAGTTTATTTGTGTGGAAAATTTGTATGGAAATGCAGAGTTTATTTACTAAAATGCAGAGTTTATTTTTGAAAATTTGTGTTTCAGAATTTTATATATAACAATTTTGTGTGTAATTATTGTGTGTAATTATTGTGTGTAATTTTATATAGAGTATATTTATGTTCTGTCTATTTTATATATAATTTGAAAATCTAGAAAGTGTTGATCATCACTTTGCTCTGTCATATTTATGTTCTGTCATATTTATGTTAGATCATCACTTTGCTCTGGAAAGTGTTGATCATCACTTTGCTTATTCTTTTCCATTCTTTTCCATAGATAGATTAATTAGTCATTATTGTTTAGCATGTGTGTTATCTATCTATCTATGGTATTATATTTATGTTCTGTCAAGAAAGTGTTGTCCACTTTGTAAGTGTTATGGTGATTTTGATGACCCATCTATGTTTCTTTACTGATTGATTGTGTGTTATCTGAGTCTATCACCACTGGTATTAGGTTAGATGGTTTCCCATATATATAAAATATTAAAAGAATTCATAGGTTTGTTTGAATTTGACAATTACAGTTATAGAAGGACAGTTTAGAAATGAGAAAAATTGTGACAAAAGTGTTCATACCATAGATAGATAGATAGGATAGAAGTATAGATATAAAAGTATAGTGTATGAGCCACTTTGGTGGGCTGGCATATAACAAGTGAGTTTCTTTTTTTAAAGTGTCACTTATTGTATAGTCTGCCTTGAAGTGTTCTTTTTTTTTTTTTCCACTTTGAAGTTGGATGAACATACGTTTATTATATTTGCTAAATTGTTCAATTATTTTTACAAGTGAGTTTATTTTGTGCTTTCCTTTCACAATGCAAGTGCAAAAAAGCACCAATAATAAAATTAGTAATTAAACAATGAATAAAACAATACACGTTGACTTGGTAAGTAATTGTTTTGTAACAAACTAACCATCATCTGTAGATTTTTCTCTTCAAGATGGTGTGTAATTAGTGTTAAGGGTATTTATACAATTGTTGCTCGATACATGGTGTGTAAGGTGTTGATTTCCTGTTAAATCACTCATGTTAATAACTCATGCTAAAATAAAGGAAATTGAATTTCAATAACTCATGGACAATTAATAAATCATGTTAATAACTCATGTTAATTTTAGAATTTCAATAACTCATGTGTTATCTCATGTTAATTTCAGAATTTCAATAACATGATATTATTTGAAAACATGATATTTTAAAACATGATATTTGAAAACATGACTTTAATAGAGTTTTGAAAACATGATATTATTTAGTGTTGAAAACATGATATTGCTGGGTTCAATAGAGTTATTGAAAACATGACTTTAGTATTCTTCTTGAATTTTTCTTCTTCGGGTAATTGTTCTTCTTCTTGAATTTTTTTTGCCTTCATCAGAGCTTTTGCCTTCATCACTTTGGCTGCTCGGCTATTCACTTCGGCTGCTCGGTTAGTTTATTACTTTGGTTCTTTTTGTTTTTCTTTTGTTATTGCTTTGGTAACGTTTGGCTTTTGCTTTGATATTGAGCCAACTGATATATATTGCTTTGCTATTGAATAAAACTGAAGAAGAATTCTGCATATGATTTCTGCAGAATTTTGGCTGATCAATCCACCATAAATACCAATGACATGGTTTTAGTTTTAATTTTGATTTTGAAATGGGTTTGAATGATTTTGGTTTTGATTTTGAAATGGGTTTGTATGATTTCGGTTTTGATATTTATGTATTTTGAAATAAGTTTGAGGGATTAGTGAAATAAAGTATGTTAGATTTATCCAGCATTACACCTGTTTATTTTTGTTACTGCAAATAGTGGTAAGTTTTTGCTTTGCTTTTCCTTTTTTTGGTTACTCAAATGCTTTCCTTTCACTTTGATATTCACCATCCAAAAGATTCAGAAGTTGGAGGACAACTCTTTTAGTGAGCTTGAAAAACCCAAAGGCCCTTATTCAGTGGTTTCAAAATGACATTTGACAATATTTATGGAAAGTTCTTAATCAAGTAATAAAGAGTTCTTTTGAGAAGATGATTAAAAGTTAGATTTTCATTTTTTATTTTTTATTTTTATGTTGTTTTTGACTAATAATAATAATAATAATTTGAATCATCAACTAAGAAAATATTAGGTGTATTATATAAAAAGATTCTGTATACAAATTGTGCATAAATTCAGTTTTAAAAAATTTGATTTGTTTGTTTACTTAATTTGATTTGTTTGTTTACTCCATAATGTTTTCCCTTTCTATGATCACACTCCACCTCCATATGGTATTTTTATATTTTGGACCCAAAACTACCAGTTCTTTAATATAAATTTAGCTCATGATAGTATCCACTCAAAACCATCCTAGGTCTCATAGCTAGCTATATTTAAGGAGATGCTTGAAATACAAGTAGCCAAAATTGGAAAGAATAAGCCTTCTTGATCAGCTTTATATGTTCAGTGCACGTAGAATTGGAACAGCAAAGGACTTCAAATAAGAAATTAGAACCTGTTGTGTGCTCATTGTAATAGTATTGAATGAAATGTTTCTCTCACATATAGTAATTTTGGGGAGTAAAATTGATTATACAAATAAGAAAATTGCAAAGATCTTTAGTGCTCCTCTCTCTATTTGATTTTACACATAGATCTTAAAAAAAATTTCGCAAACCCCCACTCATAGAAAATTGGTGGTGTGGAGCAATTGGCTCCACACTTCTTTGCTCCACACTTCTTTCACACTTTTTTGCTCCACACTTCTGCCTCTTTTCCGCAAACCCCCACTCATAGAAAATTGGCTTCCATTGGGAATTAAATTATTCAATTTGCTTTTAGTTTACGATTTATTTTAAAAAAATTTAATATTATCATTTCTAAATGTTTTACAATAATAGATAGATTAATCTGCAATAATAGATTTATCCAGTTTAATGTAATTTATAATCTAGATTAAAATGTAATTTATCCAATTTAATCTTAACATTATGTTTCTTAAATGGATTTAATTTTTTAAAAGGTTTTGAATTTGAATTAATACTTGATGGGTTTTATTTTTTAAATGGGTTGTGGGCTTTTGGATGATTTTCATTTCAAATAACTTCGGGGAGTTGGTCTAACCAATTTGTTATGTTTACACTTGAAATTGGAATTACTCTACAAATTTTTCTGCATTTCAGGCCCTTAATACACTTGACAGTATCAAATGGAGAGTAAATAAAAGGGTTCTTGGTATCATAGACATAATATGTGCTAGCATTTTGATAGCAATTTGGTAGAATATCACATATTTCTGCTTCTTTTCTTTTTTTCATTACCAAGATGAGTTGAATGCCTACATTATACTGATGTGCTAAATATAGATTTAGTATACAATAACTTTAGTTTCTGTCAGTGTTTATAATTTTTTTTTACTTGCTCTTATATTTTGATTTGCAATATTGGTGAACATTATAAATCTTATATGTTTATTTCTTAATTTGCATTAATATTAGGGAGAGTTGTTATTTTATTTGAGTTTTGTACAGCATGTAATACAAGCAAAAATGTTACAAGTTTTTTAAGAATAAATAAATAAATATATTTTATATAACTGCATTTTAATTTTAAAATTATTTACATCGTGCCTTCTGTCAATTTTGATTAAACATTGAGCAGAATTATTGTGAACCAAATTTCTCTCAGAACTATTAAACATTGAGGAAATGTCTCTCATCACCAAATTTCTATCAATTTTTACAGAATTATTGCCAATTTTTTTAATCAAAAAAAAAAACATTAAGCAAAAAATTTTTTTTCATCAAAGAATTACTGTCAATTATTTGAACTATTAAGCAGAAAGAGACTGTTTTTTGCATATTTTTTTTTTAATATCTAGAGTTCCTAATTAAAGTTTTACTTTGAATCAAATTCACCAAGTATTTAACTTAACCCACAAAAATGTATTTAACATTTTGTTATAAAAAATTAAAAACAAAATTTGTACCATTTAAATGTAGTATATTTGTTGTGTGATTATAAAAAGAAACAGACTGTTTTTTGCATATATATTTTTTTTAATATCTAGAGTTCCTAATTAAAAGAAAAATTTGAAAGACTTGGCATTTTAATATGGCATTTTAACATTTTAATATCTATGTTGTATTTCAAAAAATTTTGGCGAATGTATATATGTGTATATTACTTTAGTTGTGTTCATGAAAAAAAAATGTATTAAACTTACAAGTATTTAACTTAACACAAGCATTTAATATTTTGTTATAAAAAAAAAATTGTACCATTCAAATGTAAAAAAAAATAAAAAATTGTACCATTCTAAAAAGACTTGGCATTTTAACACTTATGTGTAATATGGCAAGAGAGTAGATGTTCCTCTTTTTTTTTTCCACCTTTTTAAGGGAGTATAATTGAATATGTTGCATTTCAAAAATTCTAGTCAATGCATATGTGTGTATTACTTTATTGCTTATAAAATGGCTTTCTTATGTGGTGATTTTTTTTTTTTTTGCATAAATTTATGTTTGGAGTTTCCAAGTCATAAATGGTGAAATTCAAAATATTTATGATTGTAATGGGTTTTAATTTTGGTTTTAATTTCATCTCTATAAAATTGAAGTCAGTTAAGAAAGAGAAAAGTTCAAATTTGGACAATTATTGTGCTCGAGTTTTAATTTATCATTTTAATGTGATTGTTAAAAAACATCTATTCTAAATGCTAGGTTGACTCAGAAAATGTGAGTTTAATTATGGGTTTCTCAAAGAATGTAGGGAGAGAGAGAGAGAGATATATATATATAGATAGATAGGTTATTATGGCAAGGACCTGTTTGTTTGGAGCTATTTAAAAAGAAATTAGGAGTGATTTATTTAGTTGATCTTCCTGCAACAAAAAAATTAAACTGACACTCAGAAAATTTTATTTAACATTTTATTTGCAATATATTTATTTAGTTGTACCATTCAAATGTAATATTTATTTGCTGTGTGATTCTAATGTATAGATGATAAATATTTTTCATTTAATTTTTTTGTGAATATCTAGAGTTCCTAATTAAAAGAAAAATTTGAAAGACTTGGCATTTTAATATTTATGTGTAATATGGCAAGAGAGTTTATGTTTTTTTTTTTTTTTTTTTTTTTTTTTTTTTTTTTTTTTTTTTTAGGAAAAATATATTTTTTTATTTTGACTATAACTAAATTTTTTATTCTTCTTCTTCCTCGAGCAGTGATGGTCTTCTTCATTATGCCTTAGTGCTCGAGGGTCATTTCTTGCGCTCGAACGGAATAACTTATTGTGTTTGACGCTCGAGCACATTGTGCATATATCAGTTCGTGAAATTGACTTTTTACCTCACTTTTTCAGATCGTTTCTTTCTAAACCCTAAAGTTGAGACTCTCTCTCTCTAAAGCACACACACTCTCTCTCTCTCTTTCTCTCTCTCTCTCTCTCTCTATATATATATATATATATTCATATTTGCTCTCACTTCTCGTTGCAAACCCATCAAATTTCAATTTTCTCTCTAAGATTTATCAAGATCTACCAAGAATTTGAGAGGACTTTTTACATCGAATTGAAGAAGGCTACGTTTTCATTGATCGAATCGAGTTTTTCTCAACATCCATTTTTAGGGTTTTTCATCCTCTTCCTCTCCAAAGCTTGAGGTAGGGATTCTCTTAGAGTTATATATACATTTTTGCAAGTTTATGTTGATTTTGGAGCTTTCGCTTGTAGTATTGAACCTTGATTTTGGCTCATGAGTTCTTGATAATCTTAAAAGTGGGTTTTCCTCAATGTTTTCTAAAAATTTTTGAGGGTATGAACTATATTGTTAATGGGGGAGTTGCCTTGGGAAAATCCTTTCAAAAGTGAGAAAAAAAAAAAACCTAGTTTTGTGAAAACCCTAGAAATT
>NW_021027126.1:656813-749384 GCF_004153795.1 Camellia sinensis | reverse complement strand
TTTAAAAGGTGTGTCTTAAGCTTTTTTTTTTTTTTAATGATTTAAAGAGTTCATGTTGTAAAATCTGTCAAATATATTATTCATACAAAAATTTAGGTCAATTGAACATATGGGACTCATGATCAACCTTAATTATTTTTTTAAAAATTATTAAAGTTATACCAACTGTTTATTTTTGTTCAAAATAAATATAACTTTGTTATGAGGTTACAGACATCTAATTAATCTTTTTTTTTTTAATGTATGATCTACTCAACGAACTTTATAATATGAACAGTTTAAATCATAAAAATAGAGTCAAGACACTCCTGGATTGGCTTCACAACAGGCATGCTGCACCTGCCCCAAGCCCATCTTATGGGAGTTTATAACTAAAAAAATGATTTATAACCAAATATTACATAAAGTATAGCCAAAGAGCTTTTGGATCATAATCATAACTAACACCATAATGTGTATAACTAAGTTATAATCAAATCGTAATTAATATTTCAATAAGTCATAACTAATGACCTCAAATGTCATAATTATTAGACACATGATACACACTCTATAAAATTTCTTTTTTTATTTTTTTTTATTTTTAAAAGTTGATTTACATTAGTCTTAAATATATACAAATCCAATAGAAAAAGAAAAATATAGGTCCCAAATTTTTCACCAAATGAATGACCAAATGTCTCACATGAGTATGGGTACAATTCATTTGGTAGAAAATTTAGCATCCCTAACATTACCTATAGAAAAAAGTGTGAGTTGGAAATGGCTTGACCCATAATTAGAATATTAGATTTGATCAATATCCTACACTAATTATAGAATATATGATCTACGATGTATAACCGGCTTTATGCCTATATATTGTAATGTCCATAATGAATAAAAAATAAAAAAAAAATTATTCTCCAAACGTGTTGTTTTTCATGGTATCAGAGCGAAGTTCTATCTTCCAAGAATTATATTAGAAGTTAGAGTTTAATTCTGGGATCACGTTTGGTGTTTCTTTTTGTTCATTCCGCTGCAGATTTAGTGTTTCTTCCTTACCACTATGTCTGGTTTTATCGAAATTGATACGGGTTCTCAAAATGAGGATAAACCCATACCCTTCTCTATTAGATCTCATATACATGAGTCCTCTTATACATCTCTCATCATTCCTAAACGACTTGATGGAACAAACTACATAGAATGGTCTCTAAATGCAGAGATCAAGATCCGTGGAAGAAAACATTGGGGATACATCTCAGGAACCAAAGTAGCTTTAGCAGATACCAAGTCAGAGGCATATGAAGTTTGGGATGATGCAAACTCCCTAGTTAAGTCTTGGCCCCTTGATATAATGACAAAGGATATTCAATTTCTTTTCCTTTGTCTTCCTACTGCAAATGAGATATGTGAGGCCGTCAAGCGTACATATATAGTCGAGCAAGATGCGTCCAAGGCCTATCAACTACACTGTGAGGTAATTTCTATACGTCAAAATGGGGGTTCAATCATCTCTTATTTTGGGAAATTACTGATGATATGGCAGGAACTTGATGCTATTGATGAATGTATCATGGTGTGCGCCAATGATATTTTAAAATATACCACAAAGGTTAATTCTCAACGTGTGTATATTTTTTTGGTTGGACTTGATTCTCAACTTGATGGAGTTTGTGGTCGTATTCTTAGTACCAAACTACTCCCAAACCTACATACAGTTTATGCAACTGTTTGTGCGGAAGCTAATCGTCAGGGTGCTATGCTCAGAGACAAGATTAGAGAAGGAGCTGTCATGGAGACTAGGACAATTTCTACTTCCAAGAAAGACCTGAAGTGCACTCACTGTAATGGCACTGGACATATCATAGAAACTTGTTTCAAACTTCATGGGTATCCAGATTGGCATCCTAAGAGCAAGAAGGCATCTTAGAGCACCTCTCAACCGAAGGGAAATCTCACTACTACCTTGGGCTTTAATGCCCAATCAAGTATGTCACTTACTAGCAATAGTCATTGGATCATTGACTCAGGTGCCACAAATCATATGACTTGTGATCAATACCGATTTAGTCATATTTCCTCTAAATGTCCTCAAGCCTTCATCACCAATGCCAATGGTATATCGTCTCCAGTCATGGGGATTGGTACCATTCGAATATCTCCTATTTTAACCATTCAAAATGTCTTATTTGTGCCATCATTAAACTGTCATCTTCTCTCTGTTACTCAATTAACCAAATCTCATAATTGTGGTACTCTGTTTTTCCCTACTCACTATGTATTTCAAAACATCCATACCAAGGAGAAGTTTGACAGTGGTAAACAAAGTGGTGGGTTGTACTATCTGGAAGATGGGTTCTCATCTACCAGGAATGGAAGAGCTCAAGTTGCTACTGCAGATTTGCTAAATAAGAATAAGACGGCAATTTAGATATGGAATTGGAGACTTGGACATCCTTCATTTCACTATCTCAAGAGATTATTTCCCTTTTTATTTTGTGGCTGTATGGTTTTTGATTTCCATTGCAAAACTTGTGTAATGGAAAAAGGCTACCGTACCTTTTTTCCATTAAGTAATAATCAGGCCACAGTTCCATTTGCATTAGTTCATTCTGATGTTTGGGGACCAGCTCCAATTCCCAAGAGTGATGTTTATTACTTTTGTTGATGACTGCACATGCATGATTTGGGTTCATCAAATAAAACACAAGAGTGATGTTTGCTCAATTTTTTAGCAGTTTTATCAAATGGTGCTCACATAGTTCGGTATCAATATTAAGGTCCTACATACTAATAATGGAGGAGAATATTTTAAACATGATCTCAAGGAATTCCTGGCTTCTGTGGGCATTCTTCCCTAAACCTCATGTCCAGACACCCCAACAAAATGGGGCAACCAAAATGAGGTAGCCAAAATGTGATTGATAGTGTTATCTCTTTCAGACGACCTTTAGATGCTCTGTTGGATCGTTGCCGTCTCGCACCAGTTGTTCTTTTTCCCTCAAAGATTTTTCGGTGTGTGGCGTACGTCCATCTCCAACCTCGTCACCGGACTAAACTTGAGTCTCGTGCATTGAAGTGTGTTTTCTTGGGATATGGAATCCATCAGAAAGGTTATCGATGTTATGATCCCTCAACTTGAAAAATACATGTTTCCATGGATGTTGTATTCCATGAAACTGAATTCTTTTATTGGCCCACTGCTCCTATTTTATCACTTCAAGGAGAGAATTGTTATGAAGAAGTGATTAATCTTGTAGACCTACAAGCCTTTGATATCCCTGACAGGCCGAATAAATCCACCGAGGAAGAAGCAGCTACTGATTTAGCTTCAGCTGTTGCAGAAGGTGAAATAAGAGGTTGGGCTCCAGCCATTCCTAACACTACTCAAGTTCCTGTTGCTGAAGAAAATGACTGTGTATATGATAATATAACATCTCCAAGCAGTTCCTTACAACCAATGGACTTATCTTCTCCTGAAATACTGTCAGAGGTATTTACTGATTCTGCTACCATTACTAGTACTAAATTCATACATGGTGATTGTTTTGAACCTCAAGTGGCCAAGTATCATCTTCCTGCTCGTTCTAATCGTGGTATGCCTTCCACCAAATATGAACCTGATCCTAAGTCCAAAACCAAATACCCTATTAGTAATCATGTGTCATCCCAAAAACTATCCAAGTCATTTGCATCTTTTGTACAATAGTTATCAACTGTCTCTGTTCCTAGTAAATTACAGGAAGTTGTAATAGATGTCAAGTGGGCTCAAGCTATGGCAGATGAAATGGCGGAACTTAAAAATAATGGCACTTGGGAACTTGTTCCTCTACCCAAGGGAAAGAAAACTGTGGGATGTCGGTGGGCATTTATAATCAAACATAAGGCAGATGAAACTATTGATCGACTGGTTGCAAAACGATATACTCAGTCTTATGGAATTGACTATCATGACACTTTTGCACCAGTTGCCAAGCATAACACGGTTAGAGTACTTCTATCTATGGCAGCTAATCGAGATTGGAAACTTCTTCAATTTGATGTTAAAAAATGCTTTTTTTTTTTTTTTTTTTTTTTTCTTTTTTTGCATGGACACCTTAAAGAGGAAATCTATATGGATCCTCCTCCAGGTATAGAAGAGTATTTAAATATGACCATGATGTGCAAACTCAAGAAGGCATTGTACGGGTTGAAACAATCCCCCTATGCTTGGTTTGGGAGGTTTACCAAGTCTATGAAGCGCTTTGGTTACAAACAAAGCAACTCAGGTCACACCTTGTTCTCGAAGCATAGAAAGGGAAATATCACAGCTCTAATCATCTATGTTAATGACATGGTTATGACAGGAGATGATCAAGAAGAAATGAAAAACTTACAACGACGCTTAACCTCGAAATTTGAGATGAAATAGTTAGGTGACTTGAAGTATTTCTGTAGACACCCCATTTTTGACCATCCTCAAGACTTGGACGTCACCGTTTGGACACTCAGTGATTATCCATGTTTGTGTTCGTCTTGAGTTCCCAGAAGTCTTGGCTGCGCGCCTCGCCTCAGGATCTCTCGACCTGACTGTTCTGTGTTTGGCTTTGGCACCAAACACTTGTGTTTTTGCCTTGCAGGGAGGAGAATGGCTTGTTGGCCACCCTCACATTCCACCAGCCTTCCCCTAGCATCACCGGCTGTTTAGGGGTGCCACCGGCCTTGGTTTCTTAAAATAAATGACCGGTCGACATAATATACTGCCGATCGGCACTTTGTTTTTGCCGGTGACATCTTTTGCTGGCCGGTGTGGCTCCTTTTCACCCTTGAGGCATGGTGCATGCCAGCTGTGCCAGCTGGAATGCACCATCACTCCTCTCTGTGCAGTTTTTGGCTGGTATGAGCCTTTGAACCCCTTGGTTCCTTCTAGAAGGATGAACCCTTGGCTAAGCTTCTTGGAGAAGCTTGGCCAGCTGTTTTAGCTTCTCCAAGAAGCCTAGACTCCTTTGCACCCTTTGCCCCTTTCACTTGGCTTCTTGGAGAAGCCAAGAACCATTTGCTTAGGCTATATATAGAGCCCTCCTCCTCCATTGTTAAAGGTTGGGAGTTTTAAACCTAAAAACCATAGCTTATATACATATATATGCTAGATATATCATCTCTCTCTATATTTCCCTCTCTCTCCTCCCTTAGTGTGTGTTTGGTAACCCAAAAGTGCATTTTTACCTTACTTTTGCACTAATACACACACCATTACACCTTGCTCCGAGATTGAGAGGCTTTGAGGGTTGATTCTTGAGGTTTTGGACTGATTTTGATCAGTAGAAGGTGGCTGGATCATCTGTTCTTCAAAGTTTCTTCAAGGGTAATCACTTTGATTTAGTTTCCCCAAACTTGCACTAGTTTTTTACCTGTCTTGCTTGATGATTTAGGCTTTGTGCATAACATAAAAAAAGCTTATATTTTTATGCTTAAGAACTTTCATTGAGGGTGTTTTGTGGTTTGAGTTCAAACTCACCCTCTTAGGCCTTATTTGGCCTTTTTGGTGCTTCCTTTGTGAGGCCTTGTTTGCTTGAGTGTCTTAGTCTTCTCACCACTGAAAACCAGTGGATTTTCAGTGGTGAGGAAGATGGTTTGAAGTCTTGTATAGGGGAGGGACACCCCTCTCCCTTCATTGCCTCATTTCCTTGCCTTTTGGCCTAAAGGGTAACATGCATGCTTGACTGATTTTGGCCCTATTTCAGAGGTTTTTGGGTGTCTCTAGGTCCCATGTTATCTCTGTTCTTGGTCGGATTTGTGCCCTTTTGCATGCTTAACATACTTGCTTTACATTCCTCTATTTGGCCTAGAAATGTATCTTGTGTTTAGGTCATGATTCTTGCATGTATTAGCCTAATTTCATGAAGGTATTGGCATTATTCTACCATGTTTAAGGCCTGTTGGCCATCTGTTTCAGTCATGCTTGCCATGTTTGGTGTCATCTTTTTGTGTTTTGGCTTGTAAGCCTTGAGTATATTGGCCTCTAACATGTGTAGTTTAGATCATCCTCATGATTTGGCATCATTTGGGATCGTATTTCAGTCCATAAATCATGTTTGTATGTTTGCATATGTGACCTCTTTCATGCTTTGAGGATGTGCCCTTTTATGCCTAGAAATGAGTTTTGGTGCATGCATCTCATTGGAGCCACTTAAGCTTCCATATCAGTGGATTTTGGAGTCCATTTTTGCATGCTAGGATTCTGTTTTTGCTTGTCCAAATTCATGCCATGAATGGTCATGTTAGTGGAAGTAAAGTGCCCCTTTTTTGTGCCTTAGCCTTAGGTCCTTTGACTTGCATGTTGGCATGAGTGTTTATCCACCATTTTGGACACTTTTGGCCACTGTTTTGGGGTGGATTAAGGTTTGCCCCTTTATGGTTTAAGTCCACCATTGCATGCTTGTCTCATGTTTGTTGCATGACTGCTTTATTAGGTGTTGTAACATGATGATCCTATTGCTTAAATCGTCCATGTTTGCATTGCATTTGCATCTTGCATGCCTAGCATTGCATACTTGCCATGGTAGTTGCATGGCATTTGGCATGCCTTGCATCTCAATCTCATGTTGTATCTTGGAGTCATGTTTGCATAACATGCATTGCATTACTTGGTTTGGGGTGTTAAACCAAGTGTAAGGGTTAAGGAACGTTCATACAATAAGTGATGTAACGCGTCTTAACTCTCGGTCACCGGGGCCCTTGACTTCAACATGATAGGGTCTTGGTCCTCATTTGTGTGTTGCATGCATTTCTACATCAAATGGCAAGCTTGATCTCTTAGGCTGTCATGCACAATTGATGGCTCGAGGATCAAGGGCCATGCTTCCCTGAGTTCAATACATGATGGGGAACATGACCATGCTCACATGTGCCTGAAATCCCATGCCATATACTGTCTGTCCTCTGTTGCTGTCAAAACTGTCTTCTGCAGGAAGTCTCTGCCGATCGGCAGTGTTCAGTGCCGACCGACAATCCTTACTGGGCCGATAGCTTCATAAATAGCCGATGGATATTTTAAATGGCCGGTGGACATTTCCTTCAGCCGATGATGTTCCACAGTATTCAGAGGACCTGTCCCAGAACTTTGGAAATTTTCAGAGAAGCAGGGCAGTGTAAACAGAGGCGACAGTGGTATGGTACGGACCTTCCGGGCGAGATGGGTTCGAGCATGCATCATTTGCGCATCCCAAGGCGGGGGCTGCGGCCACCTTTCTTTTTGTATTCATTCTGTTAAATAATTAGAAATTCTGTAATAATTTATGCGTTTATTATTCGGACTGTAATATTTATTTAGACCCTCCGAGTGAGGGCAATCATGTAATAAGTGTGCGTGAGTGTGTGTATGTCTTCCAACCCTACGTCTTTCTTCCCTTTTATTTACTTGCTTTGATGGTCAGTAATAGGACATGTTTAATTTAGCATACCTTATGCTATGCATGCGTGCATCATTCATCAGTATTGCATGCACCGGGCTCGGCGCATCATGCTAACTGCATTAGTATTTCAAATCTAAACTTGAATTCATGCTACTTGAGCATTTTCACATGCCATGTTTAGGTTAGCCGAGCCTATTCTAATTGCATCCTGCATGTGTTGCATTCGTCAATTTGACATGAACTAGGACCATGCATATTGGCTAACTAGTTTATTGTTTTGGCTCGAAGTACGCGGTAAGCATTTATGCTTTAGCATATCTCATGCGTGTGAATGCTATCATGACAGCATGCTTACCATGTGGCTAGATGCTTATGTGATAAACTGTTTGAATGCTTGTGGGTGAAGGTTGAATTGTCTGAGTTGGAAACACTCGTTAAAATCCGTGTTTTAGCCTACTTGCGGGTAGCAAGTTCCAAAATATTTTTCCAAAACAAACGGACATGCAAAGCTTATTTCCAAATTAGGCAATCTAGTCTATACTTGTTTGCTGTGTGCATAACATAGTAATTCTAGGCTAATAAATGGAATAAGAACACATAACGTTTTCAAAAACGGATATCACGGTTAGTAGAGGCCGATCTTCGGATCGGGCGAGAAGGGGTGCTCATAGCTGACCTTCCCCAATCGTACCCTAGCTCCCGAGCTGAGGCAACTCTGGTGATGACGGACATGTGGCCTTCGGCACCGAGTCAGGGTTTCCTAAATTCCCCCATAAAAAATATTTAGGTGGCGACTCTGTATCTGGCAAAGCAGTCCATGTTTGGCACTTCTTTTTCTAAAAATCTGTTTTCTCAAAACGATTTGCCAGATTTGGACTCTTTGGTTCAGATTAAGAACCGCAACACAAATCGAGTCTGAACTGTAGTAGCGAGGGCCCCACGCGGGCGCGTCTACAATTTCCTCGATATTGAAGTAGCGCGATCAAAGAATGGCATTTTCTTATCACAACAAAAATACATTCTTGATGTTTTAACCGAAACATGGATGCTCGGATGTAAACCTGCAAATACTCCTATTGAGCAAAGTCACAATCTGTTTCGGTGTCAAGATGCAGCTCCTACTGATCAAGGAAGATGCTAACGACTTGCAGGGAAGTTGATTTATCTGTCTCATACTAGACCAGATATTGCATATGCAGTAGGTGTAACCAATTAGTTTATGCATGATCCTCGTAAACCCCATATGGATGCTATGGAACGAATAATAAGGTACTTGAAATATGCTCTAGGTAAAGGATTGCTTTTCACCAAGCATGACCACCTGAAAGTAAAGGGTTACACTGATGTAGATTAAGCTGGTTCAGTTGATGACAGAAGGTCTACTTCGGGATACTTTACCTTTGTTGGAGGTAATCTTGTGACATGGAGGAGTAAAAAGCAACCAGTGGTGGCAAGGTCCAGTGCGGAAGCAGAATATAGAGGTATGGCACTTGGAGTGTGTGAGTTACTTTGGTTGAATAATATCCTGCGAGATTTGGGATTCAAGCCTTAGGATGCAATGAAGCTATATTGTTATAATACTTCTACTATTGCAATTGCCCATAATCCAATTCAGCATGATCGAACAAAGCATGTAAAAGTTGAAGTTGACAAAAATTTCATAAAGGAAAAACTTGATGAAAAGGTTATTACATTTCCTTTCGTGAGGTCTGAAGATCAACTAGATGATGTTTTAACCAAGGTCGTAGCCAGCAACACTTTTGATAACTCTTTGGACAAGTTAGGCATGTGTGATATACATGCTCCAACTTGAAGGGGAGTGTGAGTTGAAAGATATGGCTTGACCCATTATTAGAGATACACGATCTGTGTAGATATTATCGGGACTAATATGGTTGTTATCCCATAATTAGAAGGTTAGATTTGATCAATATCCTACCCTAATTATAGGATATACGATCTACCATGTATAGCCGGCTTTATGCCTATATATTGTAATGTCCATAGTGAATAAAAAATAAGAAAAAATTATTCTCCAAACGTGTTGTTTGTCAAAAAGATGATATTTTAGTTATTAAATTCAATATATATATATTAGATATGTTATGTACATCTACGTTAACATTAGTGGCTAAAATACAATTTTTTTGTCAATTTTCTTAACGAAAATAGGTAAATGACTTATATTGAAGAAAAAAAAAATTAAAAGATTGGGGTTTAATTGATAAAATTGAAAATTAAAAACTTATTTTGTTACAAAGATAAATTTTTATTTTTCCAATTACCCCCATTTTGTAAGAGGAGCTAATAGGAACATATTGGAATTTTTTTTTAAATGTTTGGTTGAAATTAATTGTTGCAATTGAAATATAAAAATGATTTTTTTATTTAAATTATGCCCAAATTTTAATACATAATTAATTAAAAAAAGCTTAATCTTAAAAAGAGTGAACTTATTGCGTGCTTGAGCAGTTGGACAAAAGGATCCTTCTGTAATATAAATTTACATCCATTAACAAATTTAGATTGGACACTCTCAGTGAGTCTAATATCTTTTATTTATTTGAGATTTCATCATCGCTTTGAGTTTATTTTTGGTAGTGATTTGTTGTGTTTAAAATTTCACTGTATTTATAATTTATTAAGCTTGATTTTAATGTTATACTTTGTAATTAAAATTACTTGTGTTAGTGTATATATAACGAAAGGTTCCTCTCCAATTCAATTTATGGATTCAACGTGGTCTTACTTTAATGATTCAATTTATTAATTTTTAAAATTGTGTTAATTATCAATGAGAAAATTAAAATTAAGACTTAGTTAAAAAATTAATTTATTGAATAAAAATAAACGTATAAAAAAATTAAGGGCAAACTATTACTGGTCAATAGGAAGTTTTTCTGAATTTCACCAGCAACGGAGTGACGAAATAATTACAGATTCATGGTTTTGAATAATTGATGGATAGATTTACCCTTGTACAGTTGGGACTTGCATCCTAGATACATTGGACTTGCACTCAACTAGTTTTATCTTCAACGAAAAGAGGGAGTGTGAGGTGGCAACGGGGAAGGGGCGGAAAGGCTTGGGTAGTTCTAGTGGCTTAGGGTTTGGCTTGGTGGGCGGGAATGGTTTGGGGATGACAGATGGTTGGTCATTTTGCACATCAAAAATAAAACACTAGTGTTTGGTAACGTTTACGTTTTCAGTTTATATTTATAAAAATTTTATAAACTGATTTTTGTTTATTTTTTGTTTATTTTTAGAAAAGTTACCAAACGGTACCTTAGATTTTCGTAGAATAGTGACAAGTTTTAGTATTGATCCATGGGACTACAATGCTAAGTTATTTAAATCTTTGAAATTTTAATTAATTTGAATGAAAAGAATATTTTATTTTAACTTAAAATTAACTAAAAATAATTATGAAGAGAAAATAACATTAATTGGAGTTCAATTATAGAAAATATAAGACTCGTACCTTTTAGGTCATTGGAAAAGCATTTAATTCCTTTATTAATAGAGTAGAAATCCTTTGATTGATCTTAGAATATTGATTGGTACATCATCTTGTTGTGAGATCAGAACTTTTGGGTAGCTTGTTGTTGGGGCTTCATTTTGGACTCTTGATTTGCCCAAAACGGGGTTCAACAAGAGAGTTACATATATTGCAGTTTGAGCATCTAGGCTAATTTGCACAATTCGCTCGAACATAAGATTGATCGCTTGAGCGGTCTTTTGACTTTCACAATTCTAAGTTTTGAGATCTAAGATATTGGAAGTTTGAATTCTTTGCTCGAGCGCACGTTTGGTCGCTTGAGTGGTCTATTCCTCAAAAATCCTAAGAGCTTATGAGCTTCATTCACCACTCAAGCACAGGTCTGGTTGCTCGAGTAGTATGTTCGAATTCAGGACGTAAAAGGCTACTTTTTAGCCAAATTTGTGGGTCCAAAACCTACTTTTTACCCCTACACTATATATAGACATATCTTCTCTTTCTTTACTCACCTTTTACACACATGTTCTCTCTCTCTCTCTCTAGGCTCTCTTCTCTCTCCCTTCCCTCTAAAACTCTCACTAACCACACAAATCTTCTGATCTAACCAATTTCAAATCATCTCCTCGCTTTGATTCTTTGAGTTGGATTGTAGAGCACATCGAGAGTTTCAATTCGATATTTCATCACTTTTGGATTTTGAGACTTTTTTTTCCTCTTCACTCGGTAGGGATTTTCTGAACATAGTACATGTATTTTAGCTTTATTATGTGCTACTTTGTTAGTTAGAAATGCTGAGAAAGTTAGGGTTTTGATTAAATTGATATTAATACATAAAATTGGAGGAAATTATCAAGTGATTCTTGAACTTTCAAATTGTTTACCTCATTGTGTTTGTGAATTTGAGAAAATTACATTTCAAAAGTGAAATCCCCAAATTTTTCTCAAACCATAGAAATGGTGAAAGTGGAGAATGTGATAGAATATTGAGAAATTCATTGAGTTCTTGGAAAACTATGAATATTGATTATATTTGGAATTGATGAGATTATCAAAAAACCTTGTTGATTTTGGAAAAGTATGAGAAATGTTAAATTATGCTTTTATATTGCCTAGTTTGAAATATTGAGATAGAAATAATTGTTTTGGCAATTGGTGGAGAATTATATTGACTTCTTGTAGAAGTTGTATGAGAATTAGGAAAATTGAAACATTTTCAAAGGCATGCATCTCATTGACATCTCATGATTTCATATTTTAATATCTTATTGCATTTTGAGAAATATATTGTGTTTTGGTTGTTGATAGCCATTGGAAAATGTTGAGAAATGGGATAAATATCTTGGTGAATCCGATTAGGGGGTGTGGTTGTGTTGAGCTTTAAGTTGACTTTGGGTCCATGGTAAAAGTCCTAAAACATGTGCGGCGTACGTTCCAATTTCCTTCCGGTTAAGAGCCGGTAAAGTGGTATTTGGTAGTGCTTTAAGAAACTATTAGCAGACACGTACCTAGAGATTTCTAAAGTCATATTTAGCACCCTATGTTTTGTTGAAATCAAATTTCTTAAATTGGCTTTTGATTTATGAAAAGTGCATGGCATGATTCTTGGAAGGGAAAAACTTAGATTTTGAGCATGGAGGGATTTAGCATTGGTGATTAAAGTGTTGGTGATGGAGGGATTTAGCATTAGCAGTCATAGAATTGTTTTGAGTAATTTGGGTGATATACAATATGTTTCTTTGAAATCTCTTTGCAAAGAGTTATTTTAATTACCTTCAATTTGTACTCCTCTTTATTATTCTGGTCATTTGATAAATTCTGTGGAATCATTTTTGTTAATACGTTTGATTACTCTAGTCATTCGTTAAATTCTATGTCGTCGGTGTTGATTTGTCTAGCTAAATGATGTGAGATCAAGTGGACCTTGCCAACAGCTTGGTCCAATATGCCCGGATAAGTGGTTGTGGGTGAGTGAAGTGAGTGAAACCGGTCACTGGTCATGTACTGAGTAAGACCGGGTATTTGGTTTGGATATATTATCATATGTCGAGTTGATTTGTTTGTACAATTTGGTAAATTACTTAATATCTCAATTCAAATCATTTGTGCCATGTCATAAATTGTTGGGTTCCTATTAATTTATTCTCTATTTGAACATTATTATTCCTGTCGTATTGTATACTTCCTGAATTAATTTATTTTTCAGGTGCGGAGCAATTTAATGACGATTGGAGTTGAAGCATTTAAAGAATTATTGAGTTAGAGATTTTTGGGCCCATCATTATATATTGTTTTTAGAGTTTTGTATAAATTATACTTTTGAAACATTTCTGTAAATCATTTATGGAGACGATTGTATATTTAAAGGTTATTAGTTATTTAAAATTGTAATCTAAGGTTGATTTAATTTATTAACAGCCTAAAAGTTAGGGCGTTACATTAGGAATCATATATTTTAGATAAATTCCATAGTTACAATCTAATATTTAATTTTTGGATTTAATTTATAGTTTTTTAGTGTAACTTCCTCATTTTAAGTTTGATTTTTTTTTTTCAATTTTGTATGAAATTTTCTCTTAATTAACTCAACCAATTGCTTATATTTTATAAGACAAAATTAGACCAAATAATTATTCTTAGTTAAGTTAAGAAAACTTACTATCAAAAATGGTTTAAATTGTAAATTTATAATAAAAAAATTAATTTTTATTTTTATACAATTTTATATTTAATATTAGTCTTGTTTGATAGATTCATTGTGTTGATTCTAGAAATATAAATTTTATCAAAAATAAATGTATATTGTAAAAATTATGATGTTTTGAAGTTTTGAAAATTAAAATAAATGTCATATCACTATACTTTTTATAAATAATTACAAATGATGAACAATTATTGTTTGAAAGGTAATTTCATCTATTAAAAATTAATAGGACTTAAATGAGTAACAAATGTCATCTAGGACTTAATGTGATAAGGAAGTGATCTCAACTGATGTATCTATGGCATTGAATAGAGCAGGTGCATCATAAAGTGTGCACTATTGTAGTAGAATAGCATTTCCATTGTAACTGAATTAGTTAGCTTAACTGTTAGATGGTTAGTTTGTTAGCATGAGTTAGGAACACTATAAATATATTAATCAAGTAGATTGAATTACCTCATAATCCTTTTAATTGCAGCAAAATGACCTTTGGTAGAGGTAGGGGTGTAAAAATGGCCCGAGACCCATGGGCGGCCCGAAGCCCGAGGTAAGCCCGGTCCGTTTCGGCCTGGGCCCAAGCCCAACCTAGTACCTTGGGCCTGGGTCTGGGCCTTCCACTTGGGGCCTAGCCCAGCCCAAAAAATTTCAAGACTTGCTGGCAGCCCGGTCCACCCATCCGGGCCTCTCTCTATCAACGGTCAAATTTTAAAAAATAAAAATAAAAAACAACTTGTAATGGTCAAATAATTAAAAATAATAATAAATAAAATAAATAAAAAGATTGATCTTATAAAAATAAATAATTAAAATAATTAAATAAAAATTATTCTTGTAAAAATAAAAATTTATATAATTAAATAAATAACATTAATAATTTAAAATAAAACAAAAAATAGTAATAGTTTATTAAATTAAAATCAAACTAATATTAATAGTTTTTTCTCTGGCCTAGAGAGAGAGAGAGAGAGAGAGAGAGTGAAGTGATGTGACACAATGTGTGATATCCTTGTCCCGTAAT
Source organism: Camellia sinensis (assembly GCF_004153795.1). Lineage (NCBI taxonomy): Eukaryota > Viridiplantae > Streptophyta > Magnoliopsida > Ericales > Theaceae > Camellia > Camellia sinensis. The sequence goes on along the minus strand of NW_021027126.1, from coordinate 734,787 downwards.
ATATTAATTGGTCCTTAACATGGATGTGATTATGTGTTTAACATAATTTTGTGTGCCATTATGTGAAAATATGTGGTTTTGAATTTCTATCTGTTCACCGTAGGAATATCTGTTTGATTATCTGCTTTGAAAATTAAATTGAAGGCCTTAACAGCCACCGAAACCAAAATTGATTGCGCCATTGTGATTGGCATAATTTTTAGAGCCTACGGTGAAATTTAATTGAAAATTGATTCAGATCAAATTAAATTGATTTAATTAGTGAATTAGTGCTCTATTATTTGATATTATAATAATATCACAAGAGGGACTTTTATATGAGCAGTAGACACACTCAATTCCTTTTTCTTGCTCATTTGAGCCGAATTGCTCTAAGGAAAATGAGAGGGTCGGCTAGAGAGAGAAAGGGAGAAGGAAATTGGGGTTTTGGTCTCAAAGCTTGGTGATCTCAAAGATTATTCAAGAATTTGCTAGTGATTGGGATAAATTGAGCCTCTAGGTAAGCAATTGACTCTTGAATTTATGAGTGTAATGTGTAATCTTGTGTGTTTAAAGTTGATTAATGGTCAAGAACAAGAATTGAAATGAAATTGAGTTGACCATGTTGAATTGAGGGTCCATATTAGCATGCATGTATGCAGTTGCTTTGAATTTGCATATTTGAGCACCAAATGCATGATCTATGTGAGTTTTTAGTTGAAGATCATGTTCTTGACCACCTCTTCATCATATAAGTTGAGAATGAGAAGAATATACCACATGCATATGCAAATTATAAGGGTGTAAGTGTTGAATGCATGAAATTGTTATATTGGTAGTGAGTATGGTGGAAAATGAGCCATGCATGTGTTTGATTCATGAAATTGAGCTCCATGTTAATGTATTTTAGTATTGGTACCATGTTAGTGCAAGTATATGTGAAATTGGAGCCATAATGTGCAAGAAAAATGGTTGAAATGTCAAGTTGGAACTCAAGGGAGTGTTCTGGAAAACCCAGAATTTTTGACTTTCGTTCGAGCGAGGGAAGTGCCGCTCGAGCGGGGAATACGTGCTCCCAGTACTTTTTGCAGACTTGGTGTCCGCTCGAGCGGGATATTTCACGCTCGAGCGGGGAGTTTTTGTAGACAGGCCTTCCGCTAGAGCGCCCTAATTCACGCTCGAGTGTACTTTTCATGCAACCAGTACTTTTGCAGGCCTTAAGGGTCCGCTCGAGCAGGGAAGTCCACGCTCGAGCGGGGACCCTGTTTTCTGAAATTCTGTTTACGCGTTCTGTGTTTCGTTTTCCGTCCTCTTTCACTTCTAATCACTCTTAGGCATACTTTGAGCATTGTAATTGAATTAAAGAAATAAGAATGAAGCCTAAAGAGGAAAATGTGAATTAAAGAACGGATTAAATTAATTGTGACCCATATGTGTTATGTGATGTGTAGGGTCAAGCTCCAGGGCAAATCCACAAGCCGATCACTGTGAGTAATATCTGAAATATGTTATTGTCCAATTCCTTACTTCTACGTAAGTTTTGTAAAGTTCATTAATGTTGAATGGTGGACAAAGTTTAAAATGAAAGTCTGAAAGGCTTAAATGCCAATTTGAAATGAAAGTCTGAAAGGCTTAAAGGCCAGTTTGATATGACAAGTTTGGAAGGGCCGAAAGGCCAGTCTGATATGAAAGTTTGATAAGGCCAAAAGGCCAGTCTGATATGAACGTTCGAAAAGGCCAAAGGCCAGTTTGACATTAATGAATTGGGCCCAAGGCCGTCTAATGTATAATGTTCCAATGTATTTTGTTTATTCGATATCATTCACTGGGCTTTCGCTCACGCTCATTCATGTGTTTGTAGGTGAGCCAAGAGAGGTTCAGACCCAGTCCCAGTGAAGTCTGTATGGAACAACCGAGATTTTGGAAAGTCAGCCTATGTGTCTCTCGCATGAGACTCACCTTCGCATTTTGCCATTTTGTTCTAAGTTATTATGTTGGCGAAGTATTTGAATATGTCTGTATATAGTTTTCATGGGTTGACTTAGTTTTGGATGATCCTGTCTGTACAGAACTTTATGGTACGGTGTATCTATTGTGAGTTATTAATGTATATGTGTATGGTTTGTTTTAATTTGCCATTTAAGCACAGCTCTAAGGACAAAGTTTTAAATTGCTTCCGTTTGGCCCCCATTAACTCTGTTAAAATACGTTGTTTGGTTTGAGGCCGTAGGTAATCTTATGATTACTGGTCGGTTATGTCCTTAACCCACGAGGGCGGGTTCAGGTCATGACAGAGTGGTATTAGAGCACGAGTTAATAACTCACACACTTATCCAAATGAGCAATAAGCGTCTAGAAAAGATCTAGGATGCATTCATGTGATAAGTCTGAATCTGAAAGCATCAAGTATATGCTTAAATGTTTGATATGAACAACTATGTGTTATAAGTTATGATTTGCTTGCATTGCAATTTATTTGAATATGCGTGCCCTTTAATATATGCGTACTTGCAAATCTTTTGTGTAAAATATAATGCAAGTTTAATTAGATGGTGAGAACAAGAGGTGATGAAATAGAGGAATCTTCTACTGCCAGACTAGACAGAATGGAAAGACTAATACAGAAAATGGCAGAAACTTTGAGACAGTAATAGGAGTGGCAACAACAGTGGCAGCAACCACATCCGCCACCTCCACCTCCGGCACCACTCGTGCCAGATAATCAGAATGATGACCGAATCATAGCCCTCACCAAAGAGTTCAAGAAAATGAAACCACCACAGTTCCATGGTGGATTAGATCCTTTGAAAGCTGAAGCTTGGGTCCTCGGCATCGAAAAACTTTTTGAAGTGTTTCCGTGTTCGGATACACAGAGAGTGCTTCTAGCCACCTTTATGCTAGAAGACGAAGCAAGAAGGTGGTGGATGTTAATGCATGAGAGTTACAAAGATGCTAATTGGGCAAAATTCCTGGAAATTTTCTATGACAAGTACTTCCCACAGTGTGTCCGGGATAGGAAAGTAGCGGAGTTCATGGAACTTAAGTAAGACAGTATGACTGTAGCTGAGTATGAGGCCAAATTCACTGAATTGGCCAGGTTTACACTGCACATGATTGATATAGACTATAAGAAGGCGAGGCAGTTTGAAGGTGGGCTTCGAAGTGACATCCTTGAAAGAGTGAATGTCTTAAAGCTAGAAACCTACATTGGAGTGCTAGACAGGGCCATCATATCAAAGGCCAACATAACTAGACAAGCCAAGCCAACAACAGAATGGAAAGGTAACAAAAGACAAGGCTTCTTTTCAAAGAATAAGTTTTTGAAAAAGCAAAACACGGGCTCCTCAAATACCTCGACTTCTTCCCAAGACACATCTCCCATGTACAACATTTGCAGCAAAAGGCACCGTGGAGTTTGTTACCGTGTGTCAGGGGCCTGCTTCAAGTGTGGAAAACAAGGGCACATGGCCCGAGATTGTAATCAAAATGGAGGAAAGAAGGCTGCTAGTTCCACTGCATCGATCCCAAAGCCAGGAAACACTTTGAGATCCGCTACCACCGGGGATACCGTGAGACAGGGGAGAGTTTTTGCGCTTGTTTCGGGCGATACACAGAATGCCAATGCAGTTGTCTCAGGTACTATTTCTATATGTAATCAGGATGCTTTTGTATTAATTGACTCCGGATCCACACACTCTTTTGTGACATGTGCATTTGCATCTAGACTGAATAGACCCTTAGAACCATTGCCATATCTGCTATGTGTGTCTGCTCCATTTAGGGAATCTGTATTGTGTGAATCTATATACCGATTTTGTGATATGCGTGTTGAGGATGCTATCCTATATGTAGATTTGTTGCTCTTGAACTTTAGGCATTTTGATGTAATTTTGGGCATGGATTGGTTGACCAAGTATTGTGCCACCATCGATTGTGTGACAAAACAAGTTGTATTTAAACCACCAGAACATAAAGAGATTGTGTTTGTGGGTAATGGGGTAGTGCCTCCACCTTATTTGATATCTGCAATGAAAACATGTAAACTGATTAGGAAGGGGTGCCAGGGTTATTTGTGCTATGTGTTGTCTGAACAATCTGTGAATGTTGAATTGAATGATATCCCTATCGTTAGAGAATTCCCAGATGTGTTTCCAAATGAATGACCAGGGGAATTGGTAGACAGGGAGATAGAGTTCATCATTAAGACTGTGCCAGGCACTCAACCTATTTCTAAAACTCCCTACAGAATGGCTACAGCTGAAATGAAAGAATTGAAAGAACAGTTGCAAGACCTGCTTGACAAGGGGTTTATCCGACCTAGCACTTCGCCTTGGGGTGCACCAGTTTTGTTTGTGAAAAAGAAGGATGTAACTTTGCGTTTGTGCATCGATTATTGGGAATTGAACAAGGTAACAATAAAGAACATATATCCCCTACCCTGTATTGATGACTTATCTGACCAGTTGCAGGGATCACAGGTGTTTTCTAAGATTGATTTGAGATCTGGGTATCATCAGCTGAAAGTTAAGGCAGAGGATGTTAAGAAAACCGCATTCAGAACGAGGTATGGGCATTTTGAGTTTCTTGTTATGCCATTTAGAGTGACTAATGCTCCGGCAGCGTTTATGGACCTAATGAACCGAATTTTTAAAACCTACCTTGACGAATTTGTTGTGGTTTTAGTTGATGATATTCTGATATATTCCAAAGATAGACTTGAACATGAACATCATTTGAGAACTGTCCTACAAATACTTCGGGAAAGAAAATTATTTGCTAAATTAAAGAAATGTGAGTTTTGGTTGGATGAAGTTGTTTTCTTAGGGCATGTGATCAACAAGGAAGGGATTTCAGTGGACCCACAGAAAATAGAGGCAATTGTGAATTGGCCTGCACCGACCAATGTGACAGAAGTTCGCAGTTTCATGGGCTTAGCTGGTTATTACAAAAGGTTCGTGAAAGACTTTTCAAAAGTAGCTGTGCCTCTTACCCAATTGACACGAAAAGGGCAACCGTTTGAATGGAACGAAGAAAGAGAAGTTGTCTTTCATGAACTAAAAACAAGATTGACCACCGCACCAATTTTGACACTACCTTCAAGTACGGAGAATTTTGTAATTTTCAGTGATGCGTCTTATAAAGGTTTGGGTTGTGTGTTAATGTAGAACGGAAAGGTTATTGTTTACGCCTCCCGACAGTTGAGGCCACATGAGAAGAATTATCCAACACATGACCTAGAATTGGCCGCAGTCGTTTTTGCTTTGAAAATCTGGCGGCATTATCTGTATGGAGCAAAGTGTGAAGTCTTCACGGATCACAAAAGTTTAAAATACTTTTTCACACAGAAACAGTTGAATATGCGGCAGAGGAGATGGCTGGAATTGATAAAGGATTACGATCTAGAGATTCAGTATCACCCCGGGAAAGCTAATACAGTTGCTGATGCCTTGAGTAGAAAATAAACGGGAAGTATGGCTTGTTTTCTTACTGAACAGAAAGAGATCTTGCAAGATTTTGAGAGGTCTGAAATTGAAGTGGTAATGTGTGAACAGGGCGGATTGATAGCCGCTATTACAGTCGAGCCGGCAATTATTGATGAAATCAAGCAGAAATAGAAGGAGGATGAATTCCTCAAGAAAGTGATTGATGAATTTGAGACAAATCCGAAGGCAGAGTTCAGCATTGAGAATGAAGTGTTGAGGTTTCGGAACAGAATGTGTATCCCAGATATTCCGGAACTAAAGAAGAGGGTTTTAGATGAAGCCCACAGATCCGTATTTGCCATGCATCCGGGTAATAATAAAATGTATTGGGATTTGAAACAAACCTATTGGTGGCCTAAAATGAAGAAAGAGATTGCAGAATATGAGTCTAAGTGTCTTCAGTGTCAGCAAGTTAAAGCTGAACATCAGAAACCAGGCGGTCTACTTCAACCTCTCCCTATCCCTGAATGGAAGTGGGAACATATGACTATGGATTTCGTTGTTGGCCTACCTCGGACTTGTAGACACCCCATTTTTGACCGACCTTAAGACTCAGACGTCACCAATTGAGCGCTCGGTGATGGTGCATATTGTGCTCGTTCTGAGGTTTCAGAGTCTCGGCTGCGAGCCTTGCCTCCGGACTTCGGGGCTCTTTTGTGCTTTGCCTCGGTTTGCGAACTAGGTCCTATTTTCTCTGTTTTCTCTTCCCGAAGGGAGAGAGAGGTCTCGTAGACCATCTCTCAGTGGCCGTAGGCTACGTTTCGTGGTCGTAGGCCATTTTTCTCGTTTAGAGACCAGTTTCCGGTTAGGGTTCATTTTTGGCATAATTTTTAGAGCCTACGGTGAAGTTTAATTGAAAATTGATTCAGATCAAATTAAATTGATTTAATTAGTGAATTAGTGCTCTATTATTTGATATTATAATAATATCACAAGAGGGACTTTTATATGAGCACTAGACATACACTCAATTCCTTTTCTTGCTCATTTGAGCTGAATTGCTCTAAGGAAAAGGAGAGGGTCGGCTAGAGAGGGAGAGGGAGAAGGAAATTGGGGTTTTGGTCTCAAAGCTTGGTGATCTCAAAGATTATTCAAGAATTTGCTAGTGATTGGGATAAATTGAGCCTCTAGGTAAGCAATTGACTCTTGAATTCATGAGTGTAATGTGTAATCTTGTGTGTTTAAAGTTGATTAATGGTCAAGAACAAGAATTGAAATGAAATTGAGTTGACCATGTTGAATTGAGGGTCCATATTAGCATGCATGTATGTAGTTGCCTTGAATTTGCATATTTGAGCACCAAATGCATGATCTATGTGAGTTTTTAGTTGAAGATCATGTTCTTGACCACCTCTTCATCATATAAGTTGAGAATGAGAAGAATATACCACATGCATGTGCAAATTATAAGGGTGTAAGTGTTGAATGCATGAAATTGTTATATTGGTAGTGAGTTTGGTGGAAAATGAGCCATTCATGTGTTTGATTCATGAAATTGAGCTCCATGTTAATGTATTTTAGTATTGGTACCATGTTAGTGCAAGTATATGTGAAATTGGAGCCATAATGTGCAAGAAAAATGGTTGAAATGTCAAGTTTGAACTCAAGGGAGTGTTCTGGAAAACCCAAAATTTTTGACGTCCGCTCGAGCGAGGGAAGTGTTGCTCGAGTGAGGAATACGTGCTCCCAGTACTTTTTGTAGACTTGGTATCCGCTCGAGTGGGATATTTCATGCTCGAGCGGGGAGTTTTTGTAGATAGGCCTTCCGCTCGAGCGCCGTAATTCACGCTCGAGCGCCGTAATTCACGCTCGAGCGTACTTTTCATGCAACCAGTACTTTTGCAGGCCTTAAGGGCTCGCTCAAGCGGGGAAGTCCACGCTCGAGCGGGAACCCTGTTTTCTGAAATTCTGTTTACGCGTTCTGTGTTTCGTTTTCCGTCCTCTTTCACTTCTAATCACTCTTAGGCATACTTTGAGCATTGTAATTGAATTAAAGAGATAAGAATGAAGCCTAAAGAGGAAAATGTGAATTAAAGAACGGATTAAATTAATTGTGACCCATATGTGTTATGTGATGTGTAGGGTCAAGCTCTAGGGCAAATCCACAAGGCGATCACTGTGAGTAATATTTGAAATATGTTATTGTCCAATTGCTTACTTCTACGTAAGTTTTGTAAAGTTCATTAATGTTGAATGGTGGACAAAGTTTGAAATGAAAGTCTGAAAGGCTTAAATGCCAGTTTGAAATGAAAGTCTGAAAGGTTTAAAGGCCAGTTTGATATGACAAGTTTGGAAGGGCCGAAAGGCCAGTCTGATACGAAAGTTTGATAAGGCCAAAAGGCCAGTCTGATATGAACATTCGAAAAGGCCAAAGGCCGGTTTGACATGAATGTATTGGGCCTAAGGCCGTCTGATGTATAATGTTCCAATGTGTTTGCTTTATTCGATATCATTCACTGGGCTTTCGAGCTCATTCATGTGTTTGTAGGTGAGCCAAGAGAGGTTCAGACCTAGCCCCAGTGAAGTCTGTATGGAACAATCGAGATTTTGGAAAGTCAGCCTATGTGTCTCTCGCATGAGACTCACATTCGCCTTTTGCCATTTTGTTCTAAGTTGTTATGTTGGTGAAGTATTTGAATATGTCTATATATAGTTTTCATGGGTTGACTTAGTTTTGGATGATCTTGTCTGTACAGAACTTTATGGTACTGTGTATCTATTGTGAGTTATTAATGTATATGTGTATGGTTTGTTTTAATGTACCATGTAAGCACAGGTCTATGGACAAAGTTTTAAATTGCTTCCGTTTGGCCCCCATTAACTCTGTTAAAATACGTTGTTTTGGTTTGAGGCCGTAGGTAATCTTATGATTACTGACTGGTTATGTCCTTAACCCACAGGGGCGGGTTCGGGTCGTGACACAATGTCACTATAGTTGGCTGCTAAACAAGAGAGGAACGAGAGAGAGAGAGAGAGAGAGAGAGAGAGAGAGAGAGAGAGAAATGGAGTGTGGGAGCGTAGCCTACTCTGGTCTGTCTTACTCACCCCTACTAGCCTAGCCGAAATTGGTCTGTTGCATCTCCTCATCAATCACTCAACTCAAATGGTAATATACATACAAACGGTCATAATTCAAACGGTCATAATTAAAACTACTATAAATATCTTTCATTTTTCAAAATAAATCTCATAACAAATAATTCCCTTTCTCTCTCTCTTAAACTCTCTCAATCTCTCTTAAACTCTCAATCTTTCTCAACTCTCAATTAATTTTGAAGTGTTATCTCTAAGTGACAATTGCAATTGTGCAACAAGAAACTTTTATCAGAAGAATCAAATTTCTGTATCGCATTTGCCAGTCGGTAACATTAATTAGTTTAATTAAATTTATAAGCTACTCATTTTTTTCATTAATTATTTGTGCACATATATTAATTATTATTTTTTACTGATTGTATTTACACATTATTTAAATTAATTCTTAGTTCTTATATATTGTTTTACTTACATTACTATAGATCCTAATATGCCTAATGTTTATGTTGATGTTGATACATATACTACAGAACATGAATCTGTTGATTCTCCTATTAATATCGATCTTCCAACAGTTGGGTCATCATCTAGGAGCAAAAGTAGTAGTCTTTCGGAACATTTTGAAAAAATATCTATAAATAATCTTGATGGTACAATTACATTAAAAGAAAAATGTAAATATTGTGCACATTTACTTAGTGCTGCATCTGTAGGGGGTACTAGTCATCTAAAAAGGCATATTAACAAACATTTACAAAGTCAACAACCTGATATTCGAAGTTAAATGCAATTAGGCTCTTCATCAACTGGTAATTTACAAACATTTTCATATGATCCTGTACGTGTACAAAATTCTGTAGTTGATTATATTATTAAAAAAGAACAACCTTTTATTACTAGTGAATGTCCTGATTTTAGCGAAATGATTCACGAAAGTTTTGCATCGCAATATCAAAGTTTTTCAAGAAATACTACTAGAAACAAAATTTTAAAGAAACTTGAGGATGTTAAAAATGAATTATTTGACATCTTTAAAATTTTGAATGGAAGAGTTTGTTTAATATCTGATCTGTGGTCAAATAATGGTTTTGAATATCAATGTATCATTGCACATTTTATTAATAATGATTGGAAATTAAATAAAAGAATTATTTCATTTAAATTAGTTGAACTTCCATACATTGGTCATTCGCTTAGTGTAGAAATAAGAAATATATTATATGAATGGGCTTTACAAAATAAAATATTTACGATTAGTTTAGATAATGCATCATATTATAATCAAAATGTAACCCATTTAAAATCAATTTTACAATTACTTGTTGATTGTGATTTATTTCATGTTCGTTGTTGTGCTCATATTTTAAATTTGATTGTTAAAGAAACTATGCATGTATACAAGACTTATGTATTTGTAATAAAAAATGCAGTTGTTACTATTATGTCTTCTGGTAATCGAATTTCAGAATATAAAAAAAAATTGTCAACTAGAAAATATGCCATTTAAAAAATTAATTTTAGATGTAGATAGTAGATGGAATTCAACAAACAATATGTTAAAAATAACTTGTAAACAAAGAATAGCAATAGATTTATTTTTTGCAACAACATCAATAGGAGGAGTACTGACTCCCACAAAACTTAATTGGCGCCAAGTAGCCTTGTATAATTTTTTTTTTAATTTTTCGATACTTCAACAAAATTATTTTCTTATATATATATATTCCTACTTCATCGTTTGTTTTACATATGTTAGAAGAAATAATTAAAGTTTTTGTAAAATATATGGATAACAAATATTATATACCTTTATTACTTCAATGAAAGAAAAATTTAATAAATATTTTGATCTTTTGTCTCATCTATTAGGTTTAGCCATAATAATTTATCATAGATGTAAAGAAATTGGTTTACAACAATTTTTAGATCATCTTTTCGCTGATCAAACATAGTTTGCCCCTACTATGCAAACATGCAATAGATTATTTGAAGAATACAGGGCAGCTGTATCTGTAAATACATCTACACACACTACACTAGCAGTCTCATCTCGATGCGGGAGATTAAGTGTTTTTTCAGCAATAAAATTTAGAAGAATATCTTAACATATAAGTATAAGTAGTTCTAAACTACAACGTTATTTGGAAAGCCCATTAGTGGATCATTTCGATGATTTTGACATTTTGGAATGGTGGAAACAAAATGAAACTATGTGGCCTGTGGTTTCATAGATGGCCTGTGATATACTAACCGTTCGTATTTCTACAATTGTTTTGGAAACAACTTTTAATGTTGGTGGACGGGTGCTAAGTGATTACCAGAGCAGGCTTGCACCTGGAATGGTTGAGGCACTGATGATATCTAGAGATTACATGCATGCGCTTACAAGAAGACAAAATTATAGTGAAAAAGAGCAGATTCAAAATGATTTGGATGACATATACTCGGGCAACGCGACTGAAATGTTTGTCTCCTCCGATGATTGATCAACAATTTGTTTTTTACTATTTCATTTCATTTCTGTTTTTTTTTTTTGTATTAGATTATTGAGGTAGAGTATAATGCAAATGATTGGTAGACTAGTAGGTGCCAATCTAGTTGGGATGTACTTGACCTATAGTGATGCAATTGCTCTACCATCATCAGTAATCTACACCTAATTTATTTAATAATATCAATTTTTGTAATATTTTATTTCATTTTAAAATAAAAATTATTCATTCAATAAATGTTATATAAATAATTTAATATTGTGAATAAGCTTTTTTAGTAACTTTTTGACTTTTTGGCTAAAATATGACTAAAAAAAACTTGTATGTTTGAGAAGAACTTTTTAGCTTTTTACGAAAAGATGTGAAAAAAATAATATAAATAATTAATTTATAGGTTTATACCCGTGCATTGTACCCGTGACAATGACGGCAAACTTGCAAGCATCAGTCATGTTTAAATTATTATTTTTTAAAATAGACTTGAACTTGAAAACATTTATAGGTTTATAGGTTTGTAGGCTTGTAGGTTTGTAGGTTTGAAAACAATTATTAAAACATTTATAGGCACAGTGTATAGGTTTGTAGGATAAATTTTTTTAGACTTTTTGATTTTTTTAGTGATTTTTTGGCTTTTAAACTAAAATCACCACTTGCCAAAATATCACCATGAAACATTGCATAACAAAACAAAATATCTCATTAATCTTAAATAAAATACTTGACTAATTTTTTTTTTAATTTTTTATTCTTAATAAAAAATATTTTTTAAAAAAAGCCCGACTAGGTCCGACCCACGACCCAAGCCCAGGTTCTATTATGAGTGGGCTTAGGCTTGGACCTGGGCCCCACTTTTTGACCTATGGCCCAGCCCAACCCGAGCTGCTAAAAAGGCGGGAGCCCGCGAAGCCTGCTTGGGCCAGCCCTAGCCCAAGCCTGGATGGGCCGAGTCGGGCCATTATTACATCCTTAGGTAGGGGAATGCATGAACTGGCAAGCTTGAATAACAACATAGGATAATTTTGGTCTTGTTGGATAGCACCTACAATACTCCTATACATAAAAGGCTGAGTACAAGGCAGAGAATCAAAGAAAGACAATGGTGGTTTGAGAGAAACTGGTGCGCACAAGGTTTACAATCCACTATGCCTACTTTGACAAGAAGCTTAGTGGCATACTTTTGTTGGTTGAGAAAGAAACCAACAGAAGTTAATTGAACAGAAATGCCTAGGAAATAAGAAATATCTCCTAACTCCTTCATAAGAAAAAACATGATGCATATGAGCCAAAAGTGTTTGAATGTATGACTTGTTGGTGCTAGTAAGGAGGATGTCATCCACATATATTAGAAGATGAGTAATAGAAGAAGAGGTCTTGTGCACAAAAAAAGAAGTGTCACATTTACTGTTGATGAAACCTTAAGAAATGAGGAATCTGGAAACAGTAGAATGCCAAGCCCTTGGAGCTTGTTTTAAACCATAGAGGGTTTTATGAAGCTTGCAAACAAGAGAGGGCTAAGATGGATCAATAAACCCAGGTGGTTGTTCTGTGTATACTTCCTGTTCAAGCTTGCCATGGAGAAATGCATTAGAAATATCTAATTACTTGAGTGGCCAATGATGATGCAAGGCCACGCATATCAAAATCTTAATAGTAGGTTGCTTGGCCACAAGACTAAATGTATCCTGAAAATCAATCCCATATTGTTGAAGAAACCCCTTAGCTACAAGCCTTGCTTAGTGTCTCACAACTAACCCATTTGAATTTCTTTTGATCTAAAAAACCCACTTGCAACCAATTGCTTGTTTAGAAAATGGAAAAGAAACAAAGGACCAAGTACTTTGTTGCTGAAGAGCACAATATTCATCCATCATAGCCTTAAACCAAAGAGGAAAAATAAGTGCATATTTGCAAGAGAGGGGCTCAGTAGAACCAACAGAGGAGGTAAAACACGGTGGGTTGGTGGTAGACTTTACAGTCATAGCATGAGGTTTGGTTTTGGACCTTGTTTGCATAGAATATGTGTTGGTTGGATGTAGTGGAGGAAGAGGTAATGTAATAGAAATAGAATTATTAGGAATAGAATTAGAGAAATTCTTGAGAGCTTGAAAGTGCTCAGGCTCGAATGGCCCGAATTCAAAACGACGTTGTTTTGAAAAAAAATTTCCTCTTTTATCTGTGAAATGAAACAGAGGGAGCGAGAAAGAAAGAGAAGAGAGAAGAAAGAGAGAAAAGGGAGGGGGAGCTGATTTTCCTCTTTCACTTTGTTGCCGTCGACGTCGCCGCCATCGCCTCTTTCTTTTCCACTCCGTCGCCACTGTGTGTGTGTGTGTGTGTGTGTGTTTTTCATCGATTTGGCTTCCAGATTTGTATATGTGTAGGGGGTTTGATTTGTGGGTGGCTTTTGATTTTCCAGATCTGTGTGTGTGGGGGGGGGGTTTGATTTGTTGATGATGATGTGTTGATGATGATGATGATGCTGTGTTGATAATGATTTGTTGGTTATTGATGATGATGATGCTATGTTGATGATGATTCTTTCTTTTTCTTCTTCTTCTTCTTTTTCTTTTTTCTTCTCTTTTGTGAGTTACAGAAAGGATAAATAAAAGAAAAGAAAAGAAAAAAAAAGACCAAAACAATGTCGTTTTGGGATTTTGGGCCACTCGAGCCACGGAAAATTCGAGCTACGTAGCAGGATTGAAAGAATTAATAGGCTGAGAGTCAGTAGGTGGTAGAGAGGACTGAGAGAGTAACTGAGTAGACTGAGGAATATGATTTGTTGGTTATTGATGATGATGAGGCTGTGTTGATGATGATTCTTTCTTTTTCTTCTTCTTCTTTCTTCTTTCTTCTTTCTTTTTCTTTTTTCTTCTCTTTTGTGAGTTACAGAAAGGATAAAGAAAAGAAAAAACAGAAAAAAAAGACCAAAACAATGTCGTTTTGGGATTTTGGGCCACTCGAGCCACGGAAAATTCGAGCTACGTAGCAGGATTGAAAGAATTAATAGGCTGAGAGTCAGTAGGTGGTAGAGAGGACTGAGAGAGTAACTGAGTAGACTGAGGAATAGACTGAAAAGGTAGAGATATGACAGATAGAATAGGCTTAATAAGGGCAGGTGAAATAGGCTGAGATAGAGCAGCGGGAACAAACTGAGTTGGCGAAGATAGACTAGGCTGAAACTTCACAGATGAAGATAGCCTAGGCTGAGAAGAAGATGGCCTAGATTGAGGTTGAACAGGACAATAAGGCCCAGATTGAGAGCTAGGTGAACTAGACCAGAAGAAAGCCTGTAGAATAAAGATTGAGAGCTCTAATTTTGGAACTTTAAAGAAAGCTTTAGTGATGTGGCAAGAAGTGGGGTCCATATGTGATGTGATGTGTGTGTCTATGTTTTTATTTTTGTTTTTATTTTTTATTTTCCTCTTACCACATCACTAGAGCTCTCTATCATTGTTGAAAGCCTGTAAGTGAGGTGTAGAAGAACAGAAGAAACAAGAAATGAAGAAGCAAATGGAAAAGTATGTTCTTCAAACCTAACATGCCTAGAAAGTATTATTTGACCTGTGAGGGATTTAAATATCTATAACCCTTAACATTGGGATAATAACCTAAAATAACACATGGAGTAGATTTAGGAGCTAATTTGTAAGGAGTGTATGGTTTGAGCCAGGGAAAACAAGGGCACACTTTCTCATGGACTTGCCTTCACTTCAAGTTCTTTCCAACTCCATGCTTATATTGATTGTAATTAGGCTGGAGATCCCTCTGATAGAAGGTCTACCTCCTGGTATTGTATATTTTTCGGTGATAATCTCATCTCTTGGTCCTTAAAGAAGCAAACTACTGTGTCAAGATCCTCAATTGATGCTGAGTACAAGTCGTTTGCTTATACCACTGCGGAATTAACTTGGCTTCAAATGTTTATTATAAAATTTTCAGTTCCTCAACTGTCTTTTCCAATTATATGGTGTGATAACCTCTCTAACCAATCTAGTCTTTCATAGCAGGTCTAAGCACATTGAGGTCGATTGCCATTTTGTTAGGAAAAAGGTTGCAACTCATAAATTGCTTCTCATGCATGTCCTAACTTCAGACCAACTAGCTGATATCTTTACCAAGCCATTAACCACTGTGAGATTTTCTTTTTTAACATCCAAGCTCAAGGTTGCTACCTCACCCTTTAACTTGAGGGGAAATAATAAGGAAGTGATCTTTACTAATGTATCTGAGGCATTGAATAGAGCAAGTGCATTATAAAGTGTGCATTGCTGTATTAGAATAACCTTCCCATTATATCTGAATTAGTTAGCTTAGCTATTAGATGGTTAGTCTATTAGCATAAGTAAGGAACTGTATAAATATAGATTGTATTGATTATTGTTATTTAATCAAAAATAGATTTAATTAACTCAATAATCCTTCGCAATGCAGTATAAGTGCACAAAATGAAATTTGTGTGTAAATGTCCCATCTTTAAAATGGTGTTAACAGCTGATGTTCAAGCTCAATTTAAACCATTGTATCGTTCACATCTACATGAATTCCTTCAACTTCATCCCTTTATTTTCAAACTTTCCGTTATTTTGAACATCATTATTCTTTATCATCCAGTCTACCTCTGATGTTGAATATAATTCTTTTTATCATTTCACCCATCATAATCAACTACAAATTTCCTAAAACTTTTTCATTATTTTATGAGTAAATTATGTTTATGGTCTCCAAAATAGAAAATTTTTGTGATAGACACTTCTCAAAAAAGTGTATACCATATGTACTTGTTATGTATGAGTAATACAATGATACACATCTTACAAAATATATATATTGTATGCACCATTGGTATACATTTTTGTGGTATATATTATGTATTTTTATGGTAAATATTATATATATATTTTTTGATAGAGCTACGAAAATTTGTGACTCAAAAATGAAGTTGCACATTTTGTAATAAAGTTATGCATTTACCATAAATATGTCTAACATGCACCACAAATATACCTTTTGTTATATGTTAGTCCCTAAGTTTTTAATTATTTCATTTTAATCTCCAAAATATACAATTTATTACATTTTAATCCCTAACATCAATGCTATAATTATGCGAGATTTTTTATTTTATTTTATATGAAATCTCAACAAAATAAAAATGATGAAATACACACATGGTCTCACAGTATGCATTTTGTACCATTTTCATCCCTAATCTTTTGATTTTGTTGCATTTGTTTTTAATTATAAAAATAACTCTCCTTCCCCAATTGATTTTGAATGACGCTAATGTCAGGGACAAAAATATAACAAAACGCAAATTTAAGAGACCATTTGTGCAATTAATTCTTATTTTATTTCCAAAACCACAAATGAAAACAAAAACATAAAAAAAAAATACAAATACAACCAAACAAATCCAAGCTTCTTAATAGGTTGTGTTAAGAGAAAAAGATAGTACCATTAAAAGTTACCAGTGCAATGACTGTGACAATTCATTCCAAGTGACCGCTCGAGTGGTGAAAAGACCGCTTGAGCAGACATGAGAGCCTTCTAGTAGTTTGCCTTGCTGGTCAGGGGCCTGCTCGAGTGGTTAAGTGGTCACTCAAGCAAAGATGAAGGGGTCCCCAGTGTCTCGTTTTGCAGACAGAAATGATGAGAGTTTAAGTTCACCGCTTGGGCGGTCTGCGCAATTTCAGCAACTTAAAAAGTTGTTTTCTAGATCATTCTTTTCACCTTTCTTTTCTTTCTTCGGTTCTCTCTCTCTAGCTTTGAAAACCCTAGTTCTCTCACTCTAGAAATCTCTCATTCTACTAAGATTTACATCTCCATTCCTTACAAAAATCAAAGTTTTGGTGAAGATAGAGCATTTCCACCGATTAGATTTTTGTTTCTTAGAGGATTCATCTTGAGGCTAGCTTCTTTGTTCTTATCATTGAGGTATGATTACTTTTAATTGAGGATGATTATGTGGTGTTATTGTGACATTGATGCTATATTTCATGAGGGTGCTCATAAATTGGATTTTGTGTTTTCAAATGGAAATGTTACTAAAAATTTTCTTGAGATTTTGAATAAAGCTTTTGGATTATGGATATTGGACTTGAGAATTAGTATTTAACATGATTTAGGGGTAAAAGCCCCAAATTTATGAAAACCCTAGTTGTAAAATTTGGGAAAATATTAAATTGATTTTCAATTCTTTAAAATTGATGGTTGGATTATGATATTTTGAATATATATTGATTAAGACTTGTGAAATTGGAACCTCTTGAGATTTTTCTTGAATTATGAATATTGTTCCTCATTACTCTATTAAATTACTTGAGTGGTTTACATTGACCTTTACCTAAAGAATGTATGAATACTTGGAAATCTTGGAAAGGTTGTCTAAGGGGGTGGTAAATAGCACAAGTCCGGGTAGGGAGTCGATTTTTTAAAAGGGTTGTGTCTTGTTGGTACTCGCGCGGGGGAAAGACTAGGTGCCCAATTGCCCTGTCTTAAGCTTATCACCGGACGAATGTGGGAAAATGTTTTTGGATGTCCACTGGTCCTGCTGTATTGTAGTCGACAAAAATAGAAAAGCATATGATTTTGGGTGTCCATTCCTTACCATATTAATAACCGGAAAATTTGAAGATATTTTTAGATATAAACGTATATATATATGTATGTATTGGGACTCTCCTTAGGGACTTCATGGCGTATTTACCCCTGATGTCGAATTGTGAAATTGTAGAAGTTAGGAATTTAAGAGTCTTTTCTTAAATTAATTTCATGGATTGAATTAAATATGTTTGGTTGTGATAATGCCATATGGTTTTCAAATAATTAGATACGCTATTAAAAGTATTTCTACTAGGCATCTAGCTCATTCCTATCTAACACTTTTAGGACCCAGTGATGTGTAACCACCCTTATGAGCAATATATGGATTTTCTTTTGTTTTGTTGGAGCACGAAAGCTTATGGATGTGTTATGTGGAAGCTCCGAGTATATATGTTTTGGGACCGCGTGTCCATTTTGTTGTAACAAGGCATTGCTTTGATATTTGTAAGCCACTAGGGCATTTTTGTATTATTTCCTCTAGCTTCTTGAACTATGCTAATGATGATGTATCTAATAGTTGAACACGAAACTTGTATTTTGAACTTATAGTTCAATGAGAAAGAGGATGTTGGGTTAATGTGGTTAATTGATGATGTATGATTTCTGTTTAAGCATATTATGAGCAATGTTTTAATTTAGTTAATTTGGGGGCGTTACATGTACATTAAAACTTCTTATTGTGTAAGCCACCTAAAATGAATGTAGTTTACACACATTCTATTTTCAGGGTACCAAGCATTCCTGTGAGCTAAACAAACACTAGGTATTTTCTCTACAAATGTGCAATTATTGATATTAGTTATATTTCAATGGTGGTCAAATTGAAGAGACTATTGTTAGGGAATTAAGGAGCCCAATCTATTGGGGAGAAACTTCAAAACCCACATGTTTAACATCAGGGCCCCACATGTATTATTTGGAACTCAAACCCACTTAAAAGCTTAAGCCTATAAGTAGAGAGCCTATCTAATGTATATTAAGACCCATCTCTTTTACTCTTTATCCAATGTGGGATTCTATCTTCATAGATGCTCTAACAATCTCCCCCTCATGTGTGAACCAAATATCTCTTCGTGCTTCCCCTCAAGTCTTGATCTATCATTCGCAAGTTCATCATAGATCATTACACACTCCCCCTTAATCTGATCTATAACTCTCTAACATCAAGTCCAACTTAGGCCTATTAATTTGAAAATTTTGTTTCTTTTCAATGGCCTGGCTACTTTTGAGTTCTACGAGTCTCGTGTTGTTACTTGTTCTTCTCTTTACGGTTATTCATGTACATCCTAGTGTGTTCCTAGGTGTCAATTTACATTTTTGGGTGCTGGAGTGAATCTGGGAATGATAGGAATGCCTTAGGTTATTTTTGTCTCACTTCAAAGTTAGGATCGCTCGGGCTACACTTTTTTTCGTTCGAGTAGTAAAGTCATCCTTCCAGTTTTTGATTCTGAAGTTTGAAATACTAGGAGTGTGTTTTCACCGCTCCAGCAAAGGTTAACCACTTGAGCGATCTATTTGCAGAAAAGAGAGAGAGAGATTATGGGAGTTTCAATTCATCGCTCAAGCGCATGTTTCACCATTCAAGTGGTCTGTCTAAAGTCAGTTCTGAGATTTGATTCCAATCATTTAAAAGTTGAGCCATACACTTTTTTCCCTTACACTTTTCACTTCACACTCTCTCTATATTTCACCATTCTCCTTTTTCTCTTATTTCTCTCTCTAGAAAAACATCCACCCACCTCATTAATACATTGAGCTTTCCAAATCTATTGGGTTTTGACCTTAGCGTCTCTATTAATATTGGAGAGCTCATCAGGGGCTACATTGTGTACGGTAGAGATCGGATTTTGACATCGTCAATTTTGAAGCTTTTCTCATCTTTTCTTCCCAAGACTTGAGGTAGGGAGTTTCTTTGAGTTATATATATGGTTTTAGCATGTCTTTTTTTTTTTCTTTTTCTTTTTTGCTATGATTTTTGGAGTAGATAGTTACATATTTGAAATATGGGACCTTAGAAGTGTTGGAAAATGATTTTTATTTTTTATTTTTTATGATAAAGTTCAAATTAAATGGTTTCATGATCTTTTGAATCTCTTGGAAGTGTATGAAGGAAAATATCTTTGAAAATGAAGGGAAAATCCTTTTTTGCTCAAAGCCTAGATTTTGGGGAAGTTAAGAAAAAAAATTAGATTTTTTGTGAAATATTTATGAGATTGTTGGAAATTTCTTGAAGAAAATGATGAATTCTTCACTTGTTATTGTGTTATTTGGGATATCCATGGGATGGATGTGTTGTGTTGAAAATTTATTTGGATAGCATGATTTTATATATGCTTGGATCATGAAAAGGAAATAAATGTGATTGTGAATATGGAATGGTATCATATGTCACATGGGTATGGAATTTGGATATGATTTGAGAAATATTGAATATTGCATTCTGCTCTGAGTAAATATCGAAAATCGTAGAAATTATATAATGAAAACTATATAATTGTATCTCACTTTATTCACAT
This sequence comes from Camellia sinensis, assembly GCF_004153795.1. NCBI lineage: Eukaryota > Viridiplantae > Streptophyta > Magnoliopsida > Ericales > Theaceae > Camellia > Camellia sinensis. The sequence goes on along the minus strand of NW_021027126.1, from coordinate 714,681 downwards.
GCATAGCTTTGAAACATTATTTATTATGACTATGTTTTTTGGAAATTGATGTATATTGTTTTGAGAAAACAATTGTTGATCTTGAAATCTTTTGGCATAAATACGTTTAATAAGTCCGGATAAGGAGTGTAGCTGGTACTGTTTAAGTTGGTCTGAGTGTCTAGAGTGAAAGACTGAAAACACGCATGGAGTGGGTACCACGTGTCTTCCGATTAGGAGCCAGTGAAGTGGAGGAATGGTAGTGCTTGTTATGCCTACTTGCAGATATTAGCCTAGGGATTACCTGAGTCATATTTACCACCTTTTATTATTTGAACTTCATGGAGATAATGAATTTTTCGAAAGAACATTGCATGTGTTTTCAAAGAAACGGAAAACTTATGGTTTTGGAACACGACATTGCATTACATTCATATATGTAAAACTGCTTAAACATATATACTTTGTTAACATTTCTCTACTGGGCTTTGTGCTCACCCCTAGTGGATTTGTATAGGAAAATATGTGGTGATCCTGCCTAACTAAAGGCGTGTGAAGTATTTTGAGAGCAGAGGCTCTTTTTCTTTTGTTGATTATTTTGGGCAAGCCAAGGGCTTATTTGTATGGGTTTGATAACCTTTTGTGTAACCAGACCTAAGCCTTGGAACTTGTAACCCGTGGGGCATTCTTTTATTTTATTTCCTTGTACTTATTGTCTCACATACTATAGATTTAACTTTATAAAGATTGAATATATATTGCATGTGGACTTGTTTTGTAAATCTCTCACATAAATGGAATACCAATATAAAGATTTGACCACTTGGTGTAGACATCCCATTTTAATCAGCCCTAAGACTTGGGCATTCTTTTCCGAACACCCGATGATGAAAGTTGGAATGTGTTATCTTATGAATTCCACAGCAGGAAAGCCAGCTCAGGAGTCAAGCTTTAAATCTCAACCTTAACACCCATTTTAACCAAAATATTTTAGACCCTTTTAAAACCCCTTTTCAAACATTTTTACAAAGTTCCGAGACTTGCATTTTAAAAATTCAAGTGCTATATTTTTAAGTGAATTGAGTAAGGACAAAGTGGAAATGAGTGGAAGAAATGAGAATTTTCTGGAAAAAATAAAAAAATAAAAACCTTGTTTTCTCCTTGGAAAAGTTGTCTGGCCAAACTTTTTTCGTTTGGCCAAACGATTTTTTGTTTGGCCAGATGATTTTTGGTCTGGCCGGATGATTTGTCTGGGTAACAGAGTTGTTTTGAGAAATTCAACATTTTCTCTAAATTTTACAAAAATATCTTAGATATTTTGCCTATGGGCTTCATCTACAAGTTTCTAAGATATTTTCTTTGCCTCAAAAGTCTGTAAATATCACCCCTCCCACTTCATTTTAAAGGGTTACAAAACTTTTGTTTATACGCACACCTTATCTTCAACCTTCTTCTCCATTTTCCTCACTGCTTCTTCACTGATACACCACCCAAAACTCCGTTAAAGCTAAAATTAAGGTTGAGAAATATTTCTAAGAGGTTACAAAATATTAAAAAAAAAGCTAAGAGACTTGTTTGAGAGCCCATCTCCTACACTTCATCTTCAACCTCTATTTTTCATACACCAACCATCAAAACTCCATTAAAGATTGAGTCCAAGTTTTTTTGCTAAGGATCCTAAGAACTCTAAGCCATATCTAAAAGACCTTGAGGGTGCCAAGAAAGAGTTTGATAACCAAGAAGTTCACTCTCTTTCAAGAGGTGAAACTTTTGAACTATTTTCATCTTCTTTCTCTTGTTCTTCATTTATAAGCTTTGTGCATCACTATTAGCTTATTATAATCATGTGATGGGTCCTCATAGATGTAGAGGGAACTAGGATATAGCCACCCATCCATTGAGTTGATTGTTCTATTTTTTCTCGTGCTTTTGCACACTCTTCTTGCTTTCTAGTGCTATAATTCATTGCTGTTATTCATAGATGTGTTAATTGGGTCCTCATGGATATGGAGAGAACTAGGACATAGCCACTCATCCATTGAGTTGACTGTTCTCTTTACTTTCTTATACTTTTGTACTCTTTTCTTGATTCTAGTGCTTTAGTTCCTTGTTGTTGTATATAGATGTGATACTTGGAACCTTGTAGATGTGGAGGGAGTAGAAAGTAACCACCTATCTACAAGTTTGATTATGTAGAGTTGTTCTTTCATTTTATACACCTTTTCATCACATATCTCATCATTTTAGCATATTAGCCCATATTCTTCAACCCATGCTTAATCTTAATGAGTAGTGGAGGTTGTTTCATGAGGTTACTTGAATGATTCTTGGGATTTGATGTTGAAAAGGTTGTGATTTTCCATTTCATTGATTGTTTTTGGAAGCAAAACAAGAGATTCTATTTCAAAGATGTTGAAATCTCTGTTCCTAATCATTTGTGAATATGGAAAGGGGTGGAAACATCCTTGTTCCATGAATAGAAGAAGAGTTCTAAATAACTTTTGATGAATCTCTTTCTTTAAAAGCAAAGCTTCCATTAAGAAATGATGTGCATTAATCTATTTTCTCCAATTAATAGCATGGATTTGGGTATTAACTTGTCCTTATTCACAAAGAGATGATGTAGGTTCCCATCTATTTCTTAAGCTTGAATTTGACCTTCCTTTAATCTATTTAATTTGATAAATTGTTGCAAAATATTTGTTGCACACTATTGTACAAATGTAAGCTGATTTGGTTCGAAGTGTCTGTAACCTAGAGTCTCTGTCAGCAAGGAACTTCAAAGTCTAGGGAATGCCCACAAAGAAATATATAAAAAATAATAATCAGTGAAAGAACACCTTCATTCAAGTACAATGATTATCATCTGTAATAAACTAAAAGTTGTGTCTTAAAAGCTAAATGATCAGAAAGATCTCTTAGTACTCAAAACTCATAGTAGAAACAGAAAAAGAGAAACAAGTGCATTATGTTTAAGGCAATTGGTGAAAAGTGTCTTCAATAGAAAATTTTTGGTCATGTTGTGTTTATAAGATGGGAATCAACAAGCTTAAGAAGTTTGATTATCATTTTTTGTTTATCTAAAGGGGCACACCAGTGGCCTATTAAGCTACACTCCACAAATCCCACAAGTTTAACAATTTTGAGTAACTGTTTGACCCTAGCCCTATTTGTTTAAAGTATATAAGGGTTGGATAGGAGGGTGGGGTCGGATATAATATGAGGTGGGTCTCCCATGTTTTTTTTGTCTCCCTATATCTAATGTTTGGTTGCTCTAGATATAGAGAGTCCGAATAGTATATCATACAAAATAATAGTTCGTCTTTCATCTAAAGGTAAAAAATAATCACCCTCTTCTTATCTCATCCTATATCATATTTTAACCAAATATAGTATAAGTGACCCCATGGTATATATAATTTATTTCATATCGTATAACATATTATATCTCATCCTATATCCTTAAGTATGACATATCCTCCTCAAATCCGTATATCCAATCCAGGCATACACTCCATAATAAGACAACTCGAATTCAAGTCTCACTAAAAGTTGTGCTTACAATGCTAACAAATATATATATATATATATATTATTCCTATTTCTTTGATGATTATGACAATAACAACTCAAAAAAGCCAAATATTCCACAATAGGATATTAATGCTTAAGCAATTAAGGAAGTGCATGGCGTCTCAAAGCAAAGAAAAAGAAGATTACTGATAGAAATCTACCATCTCTCTAAGTGGATGTAGATCAGAAATCGAAACATCCTTAAAAGAACAAAAAGATTACAATAATAATAATAAAAAAAAAGTAAAAAAGAAATAAGGTACACCACAGAAAGTTTGTAGCAAGAAATATTATGAGCAGTTGTTTCCCCTTAAAATGGAGTGAAATTTAATTCAAAGAGAATATCAAACCACATAACAAGATCTTCCTAGTGAAGTTACATCACAAAAAATTCGATCGGTTGTGAGGAATTGAAGATAAAGGGTCCATTTGATAAAACTAAAAATCAAATATTTGAAATTTTCAATACTAAATTTCTAGAGCTAATGTATTTAACTAAGAATATTAAATTTGAAAAATTTAAGATAAACATGTTAGTTGAGAATTTAAACCAAAATTACTTTCACTATGCGTAACCGGCATCGAGTGATTAGTAAAGTCTCCCTTACTTCGAATTAAGACCCATTTTTAGTTAACTTCATATTAGAATGGTAGGTGATTTTGCATTATCAAACACATTTAATTGTGAAACTAATGAATGCATTTAGGTCTCGTTTGGGAATACGCTTTTTTATAACTTTTTGACTTTTTAGCTAAAATGTGATGTAAAAAAAACTAGTATGTTTGGAATGACTTTTTGGCTTTTTACGAAAAGATGTGTAAAAAGTAAAGAGAAAAGGAAATCTTTGACTTTTTGGTATGGATTGTTAGCTTTTTGGTTTTTTAGTAACTGTTTGACTTTTTGGCTAAACAGAGCACTTGCCAAACGAGGCCTAAAAAAGCCAAAAAGCCTATAACCTATACAAAAAAGTCAAAGATTCCATTTTCTCTGTACTTTTTGCACATTTTTTCGTAAAAAATTAAAAAGTCATCCCAAACATACTAGTTTTTTTTACCTCATATTTTAATCAAAAAGGCAAAAAATTACTAAAATAGCATGTTCCCAAACGAGACCTTAGCTTGAAGTACTTAATTGTACTTTTGGACAAGGCCCAAGTGTGCATTAATGCATGCTTTAACGTAATTACCAGATGATGTCCAGGATGAAGGGTTCCACGGAACAGTGGAAGTTAGAATCCTACAGATGTTAATCCTATTGTATTTATGAAAATATAAGGGATCAACTAATATTGAGTAGTAGCCAAGTCTATCTAAACTCTTTGCTCAGTCAAGCCTTTTACTGTATTTCTATTTTTTTTTTGATCAGCAAAGAAAAATTTCATTTAACAGCATGGAATTAAAAGTACAGGAAGATGAGACGCATCGAGAGAGATTCAGAAGTATAAAAATACCCCTACTACTGCTACTCGCATCCATACAACCAACCCCTAAGCCTCACAAATTTTTAAATAAAAAAGTTAAGAAGAACTTAACTAGATAATTAAAATACATGAATCCCCACATAATAACCCACAAAGACACCCAAAACAAACTAAAAAACTAAACAAGACCCACGGCACTGCTGCAAAACAAACTAAAATACAAGAACTAAACTAAAGACACCCATGCAGCCCGAAAGCAACCACGCCTCTGCCAAGACCACGCCCATGCCTCACGCCTGCACCTGGTTACAACCCCACAAGACCCACTCCTATGCTAACACCCTATGCACACGCCACCTCTGTTGTAGCCCACACTACCTACGCCTCTGCAGCAACCTACACCACCTACGCCTCTGTTGCTGTAGCCTACACCACCTACACCTTTGCTGCCCACACCACTCCTCGTCGAGAAAAACTCTCCGGCCGAGTGAAACTCCAAGCCAACACCGGACAGCAGCACCAAGAATTTGACAATGCAGCACCAAGACCCAAGATCACACCCTCCACCTACGCCTCTTCTTCTTCTTTCACACCCCCAAGAACTTCTTCTTACTTACACCCGCTGCAACTCCAATACCCACCGCAAAACCAAGACCGAAGTTCTTCTTCTTTCTCACCAAGACCCAAGTTCACACCCTCCACCTACGCCTCTTCTTCTATCACACCCCCAAGTTCTTCATCTTTCTCACACCCGCTGTAACTCCAAGACCCATTGCAGAACCAAGATCGAAGTTCTTCTTTCTCACACCCACTGCCTCTCCCCTGCTGCAATGATCTTCTTCTTTTGCACACCCAAGTTCTTCTACTTTCTGACACCCACTGCAGATCCAAAACCCGACCAAAACACCTACCAACCGCAGTGATATCACCATACATATGGAAGAAGTTCACCCCTCAAACTCTCACCCGGACGGAGTGCACGAATGAAAACCAGACAGATCTGGAAACGCCCAAACAGAGCACCGATACTACTCCAAAAATCTGAACCAGTGAACACCCCTCAAGCTCCAACTCGCACAAGAGCGCTCGAGTGAAGATCCTGGACGTCAAAACACACCTCCAGCTAATACAAAACACACCTAGGTGGGAAGATCATGGGGGAAACAAGTTTACTAAAGGAAAAACCTAACAAACAAACGACGGAAAAAGCTAAGGCCAGCCGACCGCCATAGCCAAAGACGGCGGCCGGCCGGCCCAAAGGAGGCCTGGGGAGGAGGTTTTTACTGTATTTCTATAACTTCATAGCATATGTACGTTCCTAAATTATGAGCTACATTTACTTGTGTGTTGACTCTTCGACATTCTAGCAACTAATAATTCTAGTTTCATCATTCTCCTTCAACAAAACTTCATTTCTTTTTTCTTCTTCTTCAACTTTTTTTTTTGGGTAGCTTTAACAAAATTTGTTTTAATAATAAATTACTAAAAGAATAAGAAATGAGCAAACTTAGTTAAGCAAATAACATGCAAATAAAATCTAACTCTTCAAATAGACTTTAAGGATATGGTCTAATAAAAAGCCTTCAAAAGAACACTGCAATTAGAGCTACAAACGAGCCGAACCGAGTATCATCATGTTCAAGCTCGGCTCAAATAAATTTGCAAGTGTTCAAGCTCAGCTCGAGCTCAAATCGAGCTTAACACCACTAAGCTCAAGCTTGGCTCGTTAGGCTGAAACAAAACTCAAGCTCAGTTCATGTGGCTTGATTTTGTAATAAATACTCACTTGAACCACAGAAGCAAAGGTGGTCTGCTAGCTTCCTCCACTTATTTAGAGCCCTTGTCCCTATTGAATGTGTAAAAGAAGCGATGTGGGACACTTGAACAATCCCAAACCTGGGACACATCATTTACAATTTTTTTTTTTTTGGTTTGAAATTCATTCAGTGGTTGTCCCACATCGAAGGATAAGGAAACTTGAAGTAATCTCAACCTTTTATAAATTGTTTTCCATTCTCTCACTTTCTCTTGGGTAATGCTTTATTATTTGTTTATTTCTTGTTGATGACTTGGAGACTGGGTTATCATTAATATTTTCAATTATTCTTTTTTTGTTTGTAACTGTATATATATAATATAATATAATATAATAATTGAGCCGAGCCAAGCTTAATCGAGTCGAGTTCACATTAGCTTGAGCTCAACTCGTTTAATAATCGAGCTTGGTAATAAAGCTCGAGCTTGACTCGTTTGGTAATTGAACAAGCTTAAACGAGCTGAGCTTCGAGTTGTTCATGAAAAGCTCAGTTCGTTTGCATCCCTAACTATAATACCTAAAAAACGACAAAAATGCCAACTATTGCTACTTGCCTAGAACTGCATGAATGTAGATCCCAAAAATTCAACAACAACCAACAACATTTTAAAACGAACACAAAGCGACCCAATTTTTTATAATCCAAGGAAACCTCCCGTGCAATTTTGCACTTCATCTACAGAAGCGACTTCACAAGGGCAAAGTCATAAGCCATAAAAAGAACTTACATTATCAACTACCAATTTAAGTAAATAAATTCACTCAATAAATTGAGGAAAGAAGTTTATACAAGCTGCATAATCTAAAAGTTAAAAATTTACTGGGAAACAAATCATATTCACTTGTTGCCTGGTATAAATCCAATGAACCTTGTCACAACAGTATTGCAAGTCCTATATCAAACAAGTAGAAGAACAAGTGAGAATGCCTATTGTACAAAAAAAGAAAAAATAAATTAATTAATTAAAAAAAAAATTTTAAAAAAAAAGAAGAATCATCCACCATTAGTGTTAGGTTTTTGTTGTTAGCAATCGCATTTGACAAAACTCCTTTCAGTTGTAATTTTATTCGTTCTTTTATTTCAGTGAGGCTATGAGTATTTAGATGCGAATCTAATCCGAATTGTGCCTATACAGAGGAGTTTGTGGTCCTAATCCTATCATATTTGTCCGCTTGAGCGGACGATTGTTGGCTCGAGTGAAGATGCAATTCTTTCAGAAGTTTCACTCGTCTGCAAAAGTGCTGGGAGTTGTATTTTTATGCTGAAGCGGCCTTTCCTACGCTCGAGTGTAGATCCTTATTCTAAAACACACATTTTAGTTAGTTTGCTCGAGCGGCCATTCCTGCGCTCGAGCGGAGATTGCGATTTTGTTTTCTATAAAGCTACGATTAAATCAGTTTCTAGGGTACGACTTCCAGATCTTCTTTTTGGGACATTAGGGTTTTCATCTGGAGCTACTTTGCTTGTTTCCTTTGATATCTACGAGAGTTTATGTCATGAATTGAGTGGATTATATCAAAGGGTTTGTTTATTTTGTTTTATTCACAGAAGATAGAGTTGTTCTTCGGTGGATTTCGTGAAATTTGGGTCCGAAGCTTTGGTGGATTCCGGAGTGGCTCATCGTCGTGGATTCAACATTGAGCAAGACAATTCCAATGTGAAGACGGTGGTGGAAGAGGCACATTGAGGTTGGTTCAATTTGGGCGTGGATTCGCTAGGTAATTGAGAGTACACTTCTATAATTCCTTTTTTTCGTGGATTATTTTGTGGTTTTTGCCCATGGTTTTTTAATCACAATTGGAGGCACTCTAATTGTGATTTTTCCATGTTAAATCGTTGTGTTGATTTGTTTGATTGGAATTGCTATTTAAAATTGATACATAATCACAAATCAATATCTCAGAGATTTTAGATTTTTCAATTAGTAGCTAGCATATTGAATTATACCAAGTGTTTGAATTCTAAAATGGTAAATGCATTTAAACGGCCAAATAGAAATAACTAAGAGTGCTAGTCTACAAGGCAATTTATTCAAATTCAAACTATAGTAGATTAAGAAAACAACACCTAATTCACAACACCACAAAACAGAACTTATAAAACTCATATTATATGTGTCAACGTATAATGAAACAATCTAATTAACTCTGCAGCTAACAAAGTGAATTATACAAAATATTTGCCTTCTAAACCAGTCAACGCATTTAAGTGACCAAGCGTAGATAACTAAAATTGAATATTTATGCCCCCAATGATAGTACTAATAGAAGGAAGGTGTGGGATATTTTGACTAGATTAAAATCTTTGTATGATAAACCTTGGTGTTTAGGGGGTGATTTTAATGAAATTAGGAATATTTCTGAAAGGAAGGGATGTTGTAGGAGAGATAGGGGTATGCGTGATTTTAATGATTTCATTGACAATTTGGAAGTATGTGACATGCATATGATGGGGAGAAAATTCACATGGTGTAACTCTCAAGAAGGTGAGAGGTGGAGTAGGATTGACAGGTTTCTGTTAAGTCCAGAATGGGTGCAAAATTTCAATTTCAAGCTTTGGGGCTTACCTAGGAGGTGGTCAGATCACTGTCCTATTCTTTTAATGGAAGATGATAGGGAGTGGGGTTCAAAGCCATTTAGATTTCTAAATGCTTGGTCCCTACATCCTCAATTTAAATCCTTGGTGGATAATACCTGGGTTGAAACTATTGTTCAAGGTTGGGCTGGTTTCAAGTGTTTAAGGAAGCTTAAAGCACTTAAATTAGTTCTCAAGCAATGGAACATTGAAGTCTTTGTGTGGAATCTAAACTCAAGCTTCTGGAACAGGAACTGCATTTGCTTGACCTAACAGCTGAAGATAGACCTTTAACTGTATTAGAACTTGATAGAAGAAGGGAGGCAAAAGGGGAAGTATGGAAGTTGACCAAAATGGTGGAATGGGTTTGGTTTCAGAAATCTAGAGTTAATTGGGCGTTAAAAGGTGATAAAAACACTAAGTTTTTCCATATTTTGGCTGCCTCAAGAAACAGTAGAAATGCATTGTGTTCATTAAATGTAAATGGGACCATGAAGGAGGATCCTGAAGAAATAAGGGCTGAAGTGTTGCAGCACTTTAGGAATCAGCTCACTGAAACATGGTTCAGAAGGCCAACTTTATTGGGTTCTTTTAACTCTATTGGGGGTGATGCAATTAGGGATGCATTAGAAGCTAAATTCTCAGAAGCAGAAATTATATCAACAATCAAATCATGCGATGGGAATAAGGCCCCTGGGCCTGATGGATTTAATTTGTTGTTTTTCCAAAAGTGTTGGCAGTCACTCAAAGGTGATGTATTATAATTCATGAAGGAATTCCATCAAAATTCTAAGCTGGCTCATGGAGTTAATAGTTCTTTTATTGCCTTGGTCCCAAAAAATGATAACCCTTCTTGCCTTAATGACTATAGGCCTATTAGTCTCATAGGCTCTCTGTAAAAAATCCTGGCAAAGGTACTATCTAATAGGATCAAGCAAGTGATGCCTATGATTATTAGCGAGTCTCAATCAGCATTTATTGGAGGCAGAAATATTTTGGATGGAGTTTTCATTGCCAATGAAGTTGTTGATGGGTGGAAGAAGAATAAGATAAAAGGTTTTGTCTTGAAACTTGACTTCGAGAAAGCCTATGACTCAATAAATTGGGGGTTTCTTTTCTCTATGTTGTATAACTTTGGGTTTGGTTCTAAATGGATTAGTTGGATAAAAGAGTGTGTGTCTTCATCCCATATCTCTATTTTGGTAAATGGATCACCAACAGTTGAATTCAAGCCTTTAAGAGGGCTTAGACAGGGAGGTCCACTATCACTATTCCTTTTTAACATTGTGGCTGAGGGTTTAAACATCCTGTTGGGCAGAGCATTACAAATGGGTTTGATTAAAGGGGCAGCTGTTGGTTCTAATGGTACAAAGATAACCCACTTGCAATTTGCCGATGACACAATATTGTTCTGTGAAGCTGACTGGGAAGAGGTAGTCACCATAAAAAGGATCTTAAGATGTTTTGAAATTTTGTCCGGGCTCAAGATTAACTACCACAAGAATGTAGTCAGTGGGGTTGGGATTAATGAAGAGTCTCTTGAAGACCTTGCTGTTAAACTGAATTGTTTGCATCAAAAATTGCCACTCAAATATTTGGGCTTACCTCTGGGAGCTAATCCAAGGAGAAGAAAGACTTGGAAACCAGTGCTTGACAAATGTAAACAAAGATTGGCTTCTTGGAAAATGAGATTCCTTTCATTTGCAGGTAGGTTGACATTAATTAAGTCTGTGTTATCTTCTTTACCGGTTTATTACTTATCTTTGTTTAAGATGCCAGAAGGGGTTGCAAATGAGTTTGAGAAAATTCAGTCTAGATTCTTATGGGGTGGTGATGAACTTAGGAGGAAGATTCACTTGATTAAATGGGGGGAGATCACTCAAAACAAAAGTCAAGGGGGTTTAGGAATTAGAAAGGTGAGATTATGGAATAATTGTCTTTTGTTGAAATGGTGGTGGAGATTTGGTGTTGAAGATAATGCACTTTGGAAACAAGTGATATGCTGCAAATACCCTGAGGTTGGTAGAGGTTGGTGGCCTTTACCTGTCGAAAATTACAAGCTGTCCATGATCTGGAGAGATATTGCGGGTGTTGCTGGCTTGTGTTCTTAGCTGGTGAATTTTTTCAAGCAAAACATTGTGCTGGACATTGGTGATGGAAGGAGAACAATGTTCTGGACTGACACTTGGATTGGGAATATTTGTTTAAAAGATGAATTTCCCAGACTTTTCTCTGTGTCTCTGGACAAATCTGAGTCTGTGGCGGGGGTGAGAAACAGGGGTATTGGTTTTCAAGAATGGATTTTAGAAGAGCCTTGTTTCAGTGGGAAATGAAGGAGTTGGGGAGGCTGAATTTGTTATTGCTTAATGCTCCAGTGCTTAGGTTTGGTATGATGGACAGTATCAGATGGAAGGTAAATAAATTTGGGTTCTACACTGTTGACTCTATTTATAGCTGGAATGTTTTACCTTCTAAGGTTATTAGCACAGTAACTGGGTTCATTTGGAAGAATGTGGCTCCACCAAGGGTTCAATTTTTTGGATGGTTATCATGGAAAGGGAGGATTAAGACATCCTGTTTTCTTCAAAGGCTTGGTGTTCTTAGTAGAGGGTCTAATGTGAATTGTATCTTCTGTAATAATGATTGGGAATCTGTTAACCATGTGTTGCTGTTTTGCCCCTTTACCTGGAGAATTTGGTAAAAAATGTTGGATTGGTGGGGTGTTAAATGGGCAATACCTGGCTCTGTAGGCAACCTTTTTCTCTGGTGGGTTGGTATAAAATTCAAAAAAAAAGGAAATGGTGCTTTGGCACATTATTCCGTTGGCAGTACTTTGGTCTATTTGGAGGCAGCGTAATGACAGTATTTTTAAAGGATCTCTGGTGGACTTTGAAGAGTTATGTGATGCTATCAAAATCAGGATTGCGTTATGGTTCAGATCTTCTTCCCCCTCTTTTAATTTCTCTGTAAATGATATAGTTTATAACTTGCAGCAAGTGAAGTTCTGTCTCTAGGACAGAGTTAGGTTGTTGTTCACAGCTGTTTCGGTGTGGTCTGTTGTGTTTGCTGGGTGATTTAGTTGATTTGCCACTGCTATTGAAGAGTACGATCTGCCACTGCTGAGGTTAGCTGGGTGGTGAATAGGTATATCAGTTGGTTTGAATTTCTACTGGGGTGTGGAGTAAGTTTCTGCTGCTGGCATAAGGTCTACCGGCTGTAAGGTCTGAGAAGGTGTCATTCTGTTTGCACTAGATTGAATGGTGGCTTCTCCACCCTATTCTGGCTGCTACTGTGATCTATGTTGTTTTGATCTGATTGGTACCTTCTCCAACCTCTCCTGGTGCTTGGTCTGCAGTTGGTGCCAACCTTGGAGTTCTGTTCTGTTTTGGTGCTGGTCTACAGCTGCTATCAGTGCATGCTGCTGCTGTTTTGGATTTTGTGACAGAAGTTGTGGAGGTTGTTGCCAACCCTTGATGTTCTGATGTGTTTACCTTTTGATCAAGTGGTGCTGATCCTTGTAAATCATGAACACTTGTTATCTGTAGATCTTGGAGTTAGAATCTGCAGCTCTTGTTGTTGTTGACTTGGTGCTGGTTTGGTACGGCAATTGTTACTGGTATGGCAATTGTTGAGTTAGAATCTGCAGTTGTTTGGTGCTGTTGAATTAGAATCTGCAGCTCTTGAGTTAGAATCTGAGGGCCTTCGTTCATCTGGTTGGTGCTGTTTTTGTCTTAGTCCATCACCTTCAGTTGTTGCTGGTGTATCATCTGTTTTGGTGTTTTTCTCTCTTTTCCTGTTGGTTTCTCACCAACTTTTCGGTGGTGCTAGCAAATGATTAGGTATCCTCCTTAGTGCCAACCTAGTTGGGATTGAGGGGTGTACTTTGATGCTTTTTGCACCTCTTTTCTTTATTGATGTTTTCCCATATGTAATGTATGCTTTCCCATCAATAAAGTTCTTTTTTTGCTGATAAAAAAAAATAAAGCTGGTGGAGTGGGAAGCAAAAGAGGAGTCCCACTCAATATAGACGTTCCTCAAAGATGACTCGGACTCAAGCGTTTAAACCCTAAAGTGAATATATATATATATATATATATATTGGACAAAGAGTAACAAGTTTAATGTTGTGATTAATATAAAAATATATATTTTAAAAATGATGAAAAGATTAAAAACTATTTTATAATGAGTGAAAATTATTATAAAATTAATGAAAAATATATTGAATTCTACACTTATTTTGTATTTTTCTTATGCTCATAAAGAAAATGTTAACAAGACCCATTAGCTACATTGATGAATTGTTATATTTTGGTTATTTTTAATTTATTTAAGAAAGTTAATTAAAAGATTTTCAACCAACTCTTTTAAAAAAACTTTTAGTTATTATAGTTAATATCGTTTTATTTGACTCCTGTCAAAAAGTTCCTTATTATAGGGGGACTTACATGTAGATCTTAATAGGTGAACTTATTATGCAATAGGTCCTATGAGAATTAATGGCATTTTCATTAAACACTATTAAAAAAACGTCACTAATTGTTAATTTTTAGCGACAGTTTAAAAAATGTCACTAATTATAAGTTTTAGCGACGGTTTAAAAAATCGTCACAAAAAAAATCACTAATTTTTAATTTTCAATGACAATTTAAAAAATTTGACACAAAAAAGGTCACTAATTGTAAGTTTTAGCGATAATTTACAAAAATCGTAACTAAAAAAACTTACTAATTGTCAATTTTCAGCGACGTATGCAAAAAATCATCACAAAAAATATAACGCCCTGAAATTATAACAACAACCCGCATCATAATACACAGTAGATTGTGCCACTAGCGTTATATTTAATGTTTTATTGATACTCCTTGATCATACATAAGATGACATATGCATGTATACATTTATAAATTCTACATCCTGAATCTATAGCATATGACATGTGTCCATGAATAGAAAGAAAAAAAGGAGACATAGATAAGCTCATTCCCTAATGGCTACATTTTTCTAGATCAATGTGCTTGGGTACAACAAAAGTGAGATCAACTCAATATAGTTAAAGCTCATGGCTTGTACAAAGATAATTACATCAAAGAAAACAAAAGAAGCTCTTGGTTCCAAGTCCTCCCAAGTTATGCCCTTGGTAGAAGCATATCATCAGCACCTAAAAGTTGCTTTTTACATAGGGTGAGCTAAAGCCCAATAGAGATACTTTAACACAATGTATAAAACTTAACAAAATCATAAGGTGAATGCATATGCATGCTATTGGACAAACGTTTTTTTATTTTCATCTCAAAACGATGCAATGCCAGGATTTAATATCAATTCATGAAAAAAATATCCTTTTCTATTAGAAAATAGGGCAGTAGATATAAAACACTGGGAATCTCTAGGTACGTATCTGTCAGTAAACTATACAAGCACTGCCAAAGCCATTTTACCAGTACTAACTAGAAAGATCGGCACCAAATCACGCGGGTTTCTAGACTTTCACCAAGGATGCACAGGCCAACAATATAAACCACAACCACATTCTCTAACCAATTTCACCAAGGTATATACCCATTTTTCTCAAAACAACACATTTTCAATGTGTAAGTATCAAAAAATGCTCAATGCAAAAATGTACGAGTAATTAGCTTTAATTAACCTAATCCTCATGCAATTTCTGCAACAATCAAGACTATTCTCCATTGATAGCCCAAAATAGATATTTCTATCCAACAGATAATTTTCCAACAACAGATATAATCTCATCATTTTCAAAATGGGAGCGATACTATATATCCTACTCCATTCTCATCATTAACAGATACATTCCTCTTGTCTTTTCAAAACCCAACATCTTTTCCCTTTTCCTTCATAAATCAAATATTAATGATTTTCAAACAAAACCACATTTACTTTCAAAATCACATTTAAGTTAGGAAATTCCAATATTTCAACACAACCCAACATTTTATACACTTCCACAACCTTTCTCAAGAATTTATTTGAAAAACCCATCTTTTATATTTCAAAAACAAACCTTAGGTTTAACCCAAAATTCCCAAATCACTCAACCTTTTCAAAGAGAAAATAACTAGGCAAAGAATCATACCAAAGGTTAAAGAAATCCCTACCTCAAGAATGTAAAAAGAAGAGAGCAAGGTTAAAACTTTGATGGAGCCGAAAACATGATCATCTCCGATTAGAATGAAGCTTTTGACAAGCTTTACATTTTTCTCCAAAGAGTTAAGGTGGAGAAATCAATGGGTGAGGGTGTATTTGGGGTTTTGCGGCAAGAACTAGAGAGAGATTGAAGAAATTAGGGTTTGGAGGTATTAAAGAGAGAGAGGAATGAAAATATGAATGAAAAAGCCCTTTTTCTGAACTGATATACGCGCAGACTACTTGAGTGACTAAAACACCGCTCGAGCATCAGAGACAATAAGTGACACTGCTCAAGTGACCAAAACACCGCTCAAGCGCATAATGACCTCGTCCTAGAAGTTTTGCAGACTGAAGAAGACCGCTCGAGTGCAATAAACACCGCTCGAGTGAAGATACCCTACTCCTAGAACTTTTGCAGACCTACAAAATGCTAGGAGATCTTAAAGACTGCTAAAGCGACCAAAATACTGGTCAAGCGAACAAGCAGAAAACAGAATAGCAACTCTTTTGAAAAACTAATTTCCAACCTATTTCAAACACAACTAACACTCAACTCAACTACTAACAAGATGATAAAGGGCACGAACAACAGTTAAAGACATGGAATCTCGGATCTAAGAGATTGAAATGGGTCGGGTCTAAACCGAAACCGTTATAATCTCCCCCCTTAAGAAATTTCATCCCCGAAATTTAAACCAAATTAGTAACCACCGGATTTTAATTCTATTGACCATCCACATTACTAAAAACGATAAAACAAAGTCCTTCAACACCAAATATTACAAATTGAGTTCTCAAAACATTTATAATGTTTACATATTACAACATGAATAAATTTTCAATACAAGTCTCAAATATCAACAAACAGGTCCGAAAACTTCTCACGGACTTTTGCCTCATGTTTCCAAGTCGCTTCCTCGACTCCATAATGTTGCCACAGCACCTTAACCAATGGAATAGTCTTTCCCCTCAAGACTTGATCCCTGAGTATCTAACACTCTAACTGGTCTCTCCTTGTGCCAGGCATCCTTGTCTATCTCTAACTTAGTCCAATCCAACACGTGTGAAGGAATGGATTTGTACTTCCAAAGCATACAAATATAAAACATGTCATGAACCTCGGAAAATTTGGGCTGCAAGACCAAACAGTAAGCTACCTCCCCAGTTTGCTCTAGTATCTTAAAAGGCCCAATAAATCTAGGAGACAATTTCCCGCTCTTCCCAAATCTCATCAGACCCCACATTGGTGATATTTTTCAGAAACACATGATCCCTTATCTAAAAAGATAGAGGTCTCCTCCTATGGTCGGCATAGCTCTTTTGGTGACTCTGAGCCGAAGCCAACCTCTTACAAATAAGAGCAATATTCTCCATTGTTTCCTGAACTAACTCTGGACCTAATATAGGTCCGTTGCCTACCTCGGTCTAACACATGGGAGATCTACATGGTTAGCCATAAAAGGCCTCAAAAGGTGCTATACCAATACTCACCTGAAAATTATTATTATAGGCAAATTTCACTAAGGGCAAGTGCCCCTCCCACGATCCCTTAAAATAGAGAACGCAAGGCTGAAGTATATCCTCTAAAGTCTAAATGCTGCGCTTGGACTGCCCATCAGTCTGAGGATGATAGGCGGTACTAAAGGTCAACTTAGTACCCAAGGCACCTTGTAGACTCTGCCACAACCGAGTCGTAAAAGATGGATACCTATCCGAAACAATAGTCACTGGAACCCCATGAAGTCGCATTATATCTCTAAATACAGGTCGGCAAGGTAGTCTACTGAGTCACTCGTGCGTATAGGTAAAAAATGTGCAGATTTGGTTAACTGATTGACTACTACCCATACTACATATTACCCTATTGAGTCCTCGGAAGACCTGCAACAAAATCCATCATGACGTACTCACACTTCCACTCGGTTATAGACAAGGGTTGCAAGAAACCCGTTGGTCGCTGATACTCTACCTTCACTTGTTGACAAGTAAGGCACCTTAAAACAAACAAGGCTACATCTCTTTTCATCCCCCTCTACCAAAACTAGCGATTAAGGTTGGAATACGTCTTTGTGTCTCCTGGATGTACCGTAAGGTGTGAATGATGGAACTCTCAAAGTACCTCCTCTTTACAAGATTATAGCACAAAAGGGCGATCTAGGTATCTGAAACTCGAGTTAAGATAAACATTCAAACCCTTCTTTACCTTCCCACTAGATATCTTTTCCCGGATTGATTCCGCTTTGCGGTCATCCCATTGTGCTTCTAAAACTCAGCTTACTAGAGTAGGTTGTACAACTACAGTGAACAAAACGGCCGACTTGACGGATTAGCCAAGATGCAAGTCAAACTCGCCCATTACACCTAATATCTCCCATTCCTAGATGGCGATACTAGCTACACTGCTTACGGATTTCCTACTCAAAGCATCAGCCATTATGTTGGCCCTTCCCAGATGATAGTGTAACTCAAAATCATAATCCTCCATAAATTCCATCAACCTCCTCTGTCTCAAATTCAAATTTTTCTGTGAAAATAAATACTTCAAACTCTTATGATTGGAAAACACCTCAAATCTCTCCCCGTATAGGTAATGCCTCTAGATTTTTAAGGCAAAAATCACTGCAACTAACTCTAGGTCATGAGTGGGATAATTTCTCTTATATTTTTTCAACTACCATGAACCATATGCTACCACTTTCCATTCTTGCATCAACACACAACCCAAACCTTCTCGAGACACATCACAATAAATCGAATAACCCAAACCCCTCTTCAGAATAATCAAAACTAGGGTAGTAGTGAATCTAACCTTAAGTTCTTGAAACAACTTTTGGCAAGTCTCACTCCACATAAATTTAATTCCCTTCATTGCCAATTTAGTCAATGGTGAGGCCAATCTATAGAAATCCTTCACAAAACGTCGATAATGCCCAGCTAAGCCCAAGAAACTCTAGATTTCAAAGGCATTCTTAGGTTGTTCCTAATCTTGCACTACTTTTATCTTAGATGAATCCATGGTCACCTCTTCCCCGGACATCACATGGCCTAAAAACTTAATTTCATTGAGCCAAAACCCACACTTCCCTAACTTAACATATAACCGATGTGCTCTAAGCAACTCAAGTACAGTTTGCAAGTGTTCCTCGTGCTCTTCATTAGAGGGTGAGTAAACTAAGATGTCATCAACAAAGACAACCACGAATTGATCTAAGAACTCAAGAAAGACTTGGTTCATCAAGTCCATGAACGAAGCCGTTGTGTCGGTTAACCCAAAAGGCATCACTAAAAACTTGTAGTGGCCATATTGCCTATGAAATGTCATCTTCCGAATATCCTCCTCCGTCACCTTTAACTGGTGATACCTTGATCTCAAATCATCTTAGAAAAACAATGAGACCCCTTCAACTAGTCAACCATGTCATCTATTCATGGTAATGGGTACTTGTTCTTAATAGTTACCTAGTTTAACTTGTTGTAATCGATGCATAGTCGCAATGTGCCATCTTTTTTCTTAGCAAAGAGAGCTGGTGCTTCCCATGGTGATGTGCTAAGACAAATGAATCCCTTATCTAACAAATCCTGAAGTTGCACCTTCAACTCACATAACTCAGCTGGTGCAAATCTATATGGTGCCATGGAAATCAGAGCCGTGCCTGGTGTTAAGTCAATTAAGAACTCAATCTCTCTATGTAGTGGCAACTCTGTGAGATCCTTAGGAAAAATATCCGGATATTCTCAAACTACTCTCGGCAATTCATCCCGAATCATACTACTCTCATTGGCTATTGTGATGGCAAAAAGAAAACTTAACTCTCTCGTCCCTTAAGGTCATACAATGAAGGAGTATGACTATCACCCTGGTCACACATGAAGTAAAAGCATTCTCCTGATGGCATACATATTGATACCCTCCTACAATGGCAATTTATAGAAGCTCAGTAATGAGTCAACCAATCTATACCCAAAATTACATCAAAATCATGCATATCACAAACAATAAAATCGAAGAGAGCTGACGATCCACGACTTCAATCTCACAATAGCGGCATACTCGATCCAATGCTACTCTACACCCAACAGGTGTCTCAACCAAAAGAGGAGACTCCAACAATTCAAACTACAAACGCAAAGCGGATGCAAAAGAAAACGATATGAATAAATGAGATGAACCAGTATCAATCAATACATTGGCAATAGAGTTAAATAACAAAAAGTTACCTCTCACTACAAAAGGTGCTGGTAACTGATCCGGTGTGGTAACAACATACAGGCACCCTAAAGGCCTCTTCTTTACCTGCTTACCTCTCAGAGCATAGGCCTGATACATGCATTAAGCCAATGTGGCTCCCTGATTAGCTCTTGAGGCCTGTGCTGACTATGGTAATGGCTTTGTTTTTGCCTCAAACCAGAAGTACCAAATATGCCACCAGACTGACGGCAAAGCCTCTTTAAGTGCCCCGACTGCCCATACTGGTAACAGGCAGGTGGCTAATATCTCTCCTGATTTTTGCTCTGAGGACGAGTCGAAGGCGATGCAGACTGTTGCCCTCCTCCCCTCTGTGGGCAAACTGAAGACTTGTGGCCTAACTGACCACATTTGAAGTAAGTGAACCCACCATGATTACCTCTTCCCGAATCTGAACTCGGTATGAGAAAGGTAGATCTAAACTGTGTAGTGTAAGACTGTTGTAGAGTGGAACCCTTTTGCCATTTGTTATCCTTAATGTCCCTCTGAATATCTTAGGATCTCTACCTGGAGCCCCTTATCCGCTTATCCTTTGCTTAGATCATGGTCTTTAAATGGGTTTCCGAATCCACGAGACGGGCATAATCCATAATCATTGGCCCAACCACCTTGAAAAGGAGCCCGGTCCTCAACCTTTTCTCTATCTCGATGCAACAGTATTCTTCTGTCGCCACAACTTCCGGTGCAAACTTCGACAAACTAGTGAAAGTCGTCTCAAACTCGGCTACCAGTGTGTTTAGCTGCTTGATCTTCAGAAATTGGTCCCTCAACTTCTCTTTTGTTTTGGGTGGCAAAAACTTATCCTGGAATGCATTGACAAAAGCCTTCCAAGTCACCCCAATACGACCTTACGCAAACTTTTACCACTAACTCGCATCTCCCTTAAGTTGGAAAGATGCCAAGGTCACTCTCAAATCATCATCCTCGATGCCAAGCATCTTAAACGTCTTCACTATTTACTCAAGCCACTCATCGACCTTTAGTGGCTTTTTTGGATCCCCTAAAAAATTGTCCAAATTCAACCGGAAGAATTTCCTCTTTAAAAAAGATGGCTATGTTTCTGTAACATGGGCGTGGACTTGATTCTCAACCCTGAAAATATCCATGGATTCTCGTAATGCTCCTATTATTTTGCGGGCTAGGCGCCCATGGTTTGCTAATCGGCTTGCTTGACCACGTTGGTGTAATAACCCCGATCCATAATTAGCTACTAATCCGTATTTAAGGATGTTAATGAGACGGTTAAAATAAATTATGTGTTCATTCCGTATTTTGCATGATTTTGGCTCTATATCTGTTACTTGTAGAAATATCTGTTAGGAATTCCACTTTAGTATGTAAATTGAAAGCCTTATCAGCATCCGAAACCGAAATTGACTACACCAATATGTTATTTGGAATTTTTAGAGCACTATGGCAAATTTTATTAAAAATTATTTCAGTCTGATTAATTAAGTCGTGTTTGGTTAGCCTAATATTCTAATTAGTGTATTTTTAGCATTATAGCTATACATATGAGCCTTAAGCTCATTTGAGCTCATTTCTTTCATTTCCTGTAGAGCAAAAATCTGAGATTTCACCTTAGAGAGAGAGAGAGAGTGCAATTCTAGAGAGAGAAAGGTAGAGACTGAAGGAGAAATTAAAGATTTTGTGTTGAATTCATCAAGATTGTGCTAGAACAAAAGTAATTCAAGACTCTAGGTAAGGATTTAAGACTTAATTATGAGTTTTAACCACCAAGTAGATCAATTCAAAAAGAAATTGTGACTATGTACAAGAATTGGACCAAAGATGATGAATTTAGAGTTAATTATGCATGCATGCATAAATTTCCTAGTTTTGAGTTTGAATTCTAAGATTTCTTCCATGCATGTGTTAATTTCACTCACATTATGGTCATTCAACTTGTTTTCCATCAAAATATCAAGTTTGATTATGTTTTGAAGGGCTTGAATTCAAAGAGGTTCTTGCATGTTGAATTAATAGCATATTCATAAAGTTCATGTTGATTTTGCACAAATTGGGTTGCTCTTGGGCCATGATTTCTTGAAATGATTCTTCAAACATGTTGTTCTATGAGTTATTAAGTGTTTTCCAAAAATTTGGCCTAGAAAAATGAGTTGTGGATGGTTGAAGGTCGAGTTTCATGCTTGGAGGTCAATCTGGATTTTCCAGAAACTTGACCCACGCTCGAGCGAGGACTTTTACGCTCGAGCGTGAAGCCTGAGTACATGCACTTCCGCTCGAGCGGCGAGAGTCACGCTCGAGCGTGAAATGCATATACCCAGAAGTTCTTGTGTTTTGCAGTCCGCTCGAGCGAGGAAATCTACGCTCGAGCGAGGGTCTGAGTCTTACGCTCGAGCGGAGGTCGAGCGTTCGTCGAGGGTGAAAATCACACGTCCAGCATTTTTGTCAAGGTTTACAGTCCGCTTGAGCGAGTAAGTCCACGCTCGAGCGGAGCTTCATTATCTGCATGTTCTCTTGAGCGAGGAAAGCCACGCTGGAGCGTGGACCTTATTTTCAGCAAATTTTGAGAAATGTTTTCCAATGCATTTTTGCATCTTCATTCCATCTTAGGCGTTCCTAGGCCATGTTTAAGACCCCATAATGAGGATAAGAGAATAGAAAGACACTAAGAAAAGAATGTATTAAGTTATGAGATTCAAGAGTGTGTTTTGAGCAATGTGTTAAGAAAGAATAGGAACCAATGTAATGTAGGCTAAGCCTTAATGGCCACTTGAATGTGTAATGGTAAGACATGCTTGTATTATGTCCCTTTATGTTTGTAGGTCAACGTCTGAAGATTGATTAACCGCTTGCTGGAACCACTGTGAGCAACGTTATCGTAAGATACGTTTATATGAAATTATGTTTCAAATGAGATGTGATAAGCTATGATTTCTGAAATGATATCTGTTTACAAGAACAAACATCCCAAGTTTGAAATCTATTATGGCATCTATAGATAGTCCCAAGTCATGCGGGACGGCATGAAAGTGCGGGTCCATGACATACAAGTAATTACGAGATCTCGTTAGCCACTTCATTTTGGTGATATGTGTTTAATCGGTATCCGGAACCGATTACTCTAGTCGGAAGACGTTTTGTGATGTGTTCTATGGGATGTACCATTATTATGTTCTGATATGAGAATGATTATGCTATGATCTATTTTCTGCTTATGATATGTTCGGATTTCGTTCACTAACCCCTTTATATTAATGTTATTCACTGGGCTGTAGCTCACTATTTGTATATATATATATGTATAGGTGAGCATTCTGGAGTTCGAGCCTGAAGGCTTTTGTTTGGATCTGTGGTCCGTTGTCAGCAAACCATTGTGCCTCACGTGGAGGTTCCCGAGGCATCCTGTGTTTAAGTTCTATGGTTTCTGTTTTTATAAGACTTGATTTGATGTCGTTGGCTGTACTTAAAATACTGTAATGTGTGTGGGTATAATGTATGAATGATTTTTGATTATGTAAATAAAGTTTTAAATATTCTGTTCATATAAGTCAGCACAACTCATTAGACAACTATATTTATGTATTTGCTTCCGCTAGCCCCCTTAATTTTGTTAATCTGTTCAGAGGCCTTCGGTAATCCAAGGATTACTGGCCGGTTACGATGCTAAACCTATGGGGGTTGGTTTGGGTCGTGACAGTTGGCCTGACCAACTTCTCCTCTAGTGCTGAAATTTTATCCGATATCAGCACCTCCTGCTGCCTAGGCCTGCCACGCCTACCACCACCATGTCCTCATCTTGACATTCTAATAAAGGTAACACAGTAGTTTAGCACATATACAAATGTGCTGAAGCTAACTTACTCATGTCCTAATACAGTGGACAACAATTAATTCATTCCATATAAGCATAGAGTCGCATAATCACAAATGAATTTCCGTTCTAGATAATTAAATGTTCCGTGACATTGCTAGAGTTCCATTTAGAATAAGCAGTGATTAAGTGCTCTTCTAATATGATTTCTAGAAACTCGTAGATCAATCAATAACTGAGAAACCAAATCTCATACCCATTTAATCACATAAACATGCTATCACATAACATACCAAGTCTACTTCTAATATTAACTAGTGAGACAAATCCATTCTGGTATAAATCCATGTCCCACGATCCCAAAGTATTCAAACCTAGTAGCTCTGATACCAAGTTGTAACGCCCCGAAATTATAATAACAACCTACATCATAATACACAGTAGAATGTGCCACTAGCGTTATATTTAACGTTTCATTGATATTCCTTGATCATACATAAGATGATATATGCATTTATACATTTATAAATTCTAGATCCTGAATCTATAGCACATGACATGTGTACATGAATAAAAAGAAAAATGAGACACAGATAAGCTAATGCCCTAATGGTTACATCTTTCCAAGTCAATGTTTGGATACAACAAAAGTGAGATAAACTCAATATAGTTAAAGCCCATGGCTTGTACAAAAATAATTACATCAAAGAAAACAAAAGAAGATCTTGCCTCCAAGTCCTCCCAAGCTATGTTCTTGGTGGAGACATATCATCAGCACTTGAAAGTTATTTTCCATGTAGGGTAAGCTAAAGCCCAGCAGAGATACTTTAACACAATGTATAAAACTTAATAAAGTCATAAGGTGAATACATAGACATGCTATTTGAAAAATGTTTTTCATTTTCATCTTAAAACGATGCAATGCCAGGATTATATATCAATTCATGAAAAATATCATTTTATATTAGAAAACAGGGCAGTGGATATAAAACACTGAGAATCTCTAGGTACGTGTCTGCTAGTAGGCTGTACAAGCACTACCAAAGTCATTTTACCGGTACTAACCGGAAGGATAGGCACCTAACCATGCTGGTTTCTAGACTTTCATTAAGGACACACAAGCCAACAATATAAACCACAGCCACACACCCTAACCAGATTCATCAAGATATACATCCATTTTTCTCAAAACAATACATTTTCAATGTGTAAGTATGAAACAATGCTCAATGCAAAAATGTATGAGTAATTAGTTTCAATTAACCTAAACCTGATGCAATTTCTACAACAATCAAGACTATCCTCCACCAATAGCCCAAAACAGATATCTCTATCCAACAGATAATTTTCCAACAACAAATATAATCTCATCATTTTCAAAATGGGAGCGATACTACATATCTTATTCCACTTTCATCAGCAACAGATACATTTCTCTTATCTTTTCAAAACCCAACATCTTTTTCCTTTTCCCTCATAAATCAAATGTCATTGATTTTCAAACAAAATCACCTTTACTTTCAAAACAACATTTCAACACAACCTAACATTTTATACACTTCCACAACCTTTCTTAAGAATTTATTTAAAAAATCCCTCTTTTATATTTCAATAGGTTTAATCCAAAATTCTCAAATCACTCAACCATTTCAAAGAGCAAATAACTGGGCTAAGAATCATACCAAAGATTGAAGAAATCCCTATCTCAAGAGTAGAAGAGAAAGAGAGCAAGGTTAAAACTTTGATGGAGCTGAAAACAAGATCGTCTCCACTTAGAATGAAACTTTGGATGAGCTCTACCTTTTTCTCCAAAGAACTAAGGTGGAGAAATCAATGGGTGAGGGTGTATTTGGGGTTTTTAAGGCAAGAACTAGAAAGAGAGTGAAGAAATTAGGGTTTAGAAGGTTTTAAAGAGATAGAGGAATGAAAAAGTGATTGAAAAAGCCCTTTTCTTGAACTGATATATACTCAAACTACTCGAGCGACCAAGATAGTGCTTGAGCATCAGAGACAATAAGTGACCAAAACACCGCTCTCAAGTGCACAATGACCCCATCCTAGAAGTTTTGCAGGTTGAAGAAGATCGCTCGAGCACAATAAACACTGCTCAAGCGAAGATACCCTACTCCCAAAACTTTTGCAGACTTACAAAATACTGGGAGATCTCAAAGACCGCTCGAGCGATCAAAACACTGCTTGAGCGAACAAGTAGAAAATAGAACAACAACTCTTTTGAAAAACTAACTTCCAACCTGTTTCAAACACAACTAATACTCAAATCAACTACCAACAAGATGATAAAGGGCATAACAATAGTTGGAAACACGAAATCCTGAATCTAAGAGCATGAAACGTGTTGGGTCTAAACTGGAACCGTTATAAAAAATTATTTTTTGCGACAATTTTACTTGGACTTATTTTCAATAGGGCTTAATGGGAATTAAGTCCAACTATTAGAACTTATTGGTAGTTAACCCTTATCTCTTCTTTCATCAAATTTTGGTGAAAAAATATTTTAAAAATAATCTTCAATCCTTTTATCAAATGTTTATCAAATTAAGAGAGAGCCATTTTTTTTTCTTTTATCAAATTTTAATTTGATGAACAATTTTAAAAATATGAGACAATTTTTTAATATCAAATTCGATGAAAAAAAAATTGAGATAAGAGATAAATTTTTAAAAATATTTTGATGAAAATTTGATGAAATGGTTGGAATAGTTCATATTAAATTAAACTTTTAACTCAAATTTAAAATCAAATTAGATGAAAAAAATTGGTGAAGGACTAGAGATAATCTTAGAAGGCTCTTTAAAAAAATTATGTGGATAGATAGATAGAGAAAATAGGGTAAATTACAAGTGAGGTTTGCTTAAAATGCATACTGTCCCCTATAGTTTTGGAAATTGCATCACACCTCTTCAAAATTGTAATGGCATAACAAATGAATCCTTTTAGTTAATAAATCATTAAGTCAATTAACAATTTTTAATAATGTCAAAAATATATTTCAATTAAAAATTATGGTTAATTTTATTGTTATATAGAAAAATAGTTAAGAATTTTATATTTTTTGTCAATTATGTTAAATAAAATTTTTTGGCAAGGGGTATTTGTAATTTTTAAAATCACAATGTGTAATTCATATTTTAGGCAAATCTCAATGGGTATATTTGTAATTTATCCATAAAATAAAGGTAGTGTTGGAACACATACATAAAAATAAAATAAATAAAAAAAAAAGAGTAAATTACAAATACACTCCCTCTGGTTTGATTAAAATATAGATTGTCCATTGTAGTTTTAAAAATTACATATTGCCTCTTATTTTTTCAATCAGGTAACAAATAACCCCTTTTATTAATCAATCGTTAAATTACTTAACAATTTTTAATAATGTTAGCAATCCTTTTATTAATCAATCGTTAAATTACTTAACAATTTTTAATAATGTTAGCAATATATTATAATTAGCAGTTGTAATAATTTCATTGTTATATAGAAGAATAGTTAAAAATTTCATTTTTCCAGTCAACTTTGTTAAATGATAAATTTTGATAAGGGGGTATTTATAATTTTCAAAACTACAGAGAACAATGTATTTGTAATTTACTCATAAAGATTGATTAATTATACTTCAATTAGTAAAAAATGGAGAGCAGGGTTGGAATTTATCTAAGTGCATCTTTATCAAATTAGTGAATTTTAGCTAGAAGCTAAAAAATTATTTTTTCTATTTTAGTTAATCACTTTTTTATATATACTCTAACTCTTTATATTCTTTTTATGATAAATTGTAAATATACATCTTTTATTTATTAAAAATACAAATTCTCTTTCACATTTGAGAACACCTCTTGAAGTTTCCAATTACATAACAAATGACTCTCATATGTTAATCAAGAATTAAGTCAAACTAACAAAGTGTATGATGTAACTAACAATTTTTTTTTTCTTTCTTTTTTTCAGCCATACATATATTTATGAAATTAAAACATTTTTATTTTCCTATCTCATTTTCTTTATTCACCATTTTCGCTCAACTAGTAATATCACTTTGCTCAATCATCGCGCCACTCTCTCCCACTCTCAATTAACACCGCCATCATTCTTGTCTATATGCATTTTGACGTGTCATGAGCGGGATTAAAAAATATTATGATGTTGTAGAGAGATGAATTTGGTGGTGGATGGATAAAAATGAAAGTAGTATGATAATCCAGTCGGATTTTCCAATTGGAGGGTATTGTTAGACTTTCGTGAGCCCACCACGGAACCCACATTGATAATTCGAACCGTTCAATGCGTAATGCTTGTCAATTACTTCTTCCATGTAAAAAATCATTTTAATCAGATATCAATAGCCACAGGGATGAAGTACTCAACGAACATTACATATTGAACGGTTCAGATCACCAATACAACTCCGTGGTGGGCCCACGAAAGCCCAACATCAGCCTCTACTCTGATTTAGACTAAAAAGAAGCCCTTCTCATATGATAATTTTATTTTAGTATTAAAAGATATTGTGATAGTTTTATTTTTGTCTGGTTAGTTGCAAAAAAAATTTAATAAGAAAATATTTATAATTTTCAGAATGTGAAGGACAACTAGTAACCTGACACAACTTGTATTACATTGGTTCATGTATTAAATTGAAACACTCAGTAGGTCCACAATTGAAACCCGAGTTCAAATCTCGGTGGGACCTCTTTTCAAATGCTTACCACTTCTTTCTATTAAAGCTAAAAAAACATCTTGCTTTTTGGACAAAACTCCTAAGGCGAAAAAAAAAAAAATTCACATTTAAAAAAGGCCCAACTGTTGCAATTTGCATTCCACGAGAGGACCAATAACAAAGATCAATTAATTACAAATAAAAAATTTAGCTGTTTCACCATAAAACAAGCCCCAAAACAAATAAGTGCAAGAACCACCAATGATACACCATAAACAACAACCCTCCTCTCTCACAAAACCCATGAACAATTTGATGTTGGCTTTCCAGGGAAGCAAACACGTTCTTCAAACTTCAAAATACATTTCTATGCATTTTTTGGACACCCCAATGGGTAAGAACAAAAATGGCTTCCAAACCCCCAATTTCAAGGAGAATATAGCAAGGCCCACAAATGGGGAGCTTGCTGTTGTATTATTAACAAAGAATCAAGAACAATCAATCTCACTTCTAGTCCTCATTTGGTCTCTCTATATCATGCTCATCGGATGGTTCAGGGAATATCTCCTTGGATTGCTGTCTAGTCGATGATGAATAATGACCCCCGCCATCAGCTTTGCTGATGGGGACCACCACTACATCTGATGAGCTAGTACGCCAGCTTTCAAATAGAGCAGCATTCCAAGACCTTCTAGAGGAAGTGGTTCTCAGCCTTGCAGAGCTAATGTGTTCTTCTCTTACTACCTTTAAAGGGCTTTCCAAAGCTTTTAGAATATACCTCATAAGCGGCCGTCTAGAAGGCTTTGGATTAAGGCAAGATCGAGCAACAATAGCCATCGCCCATACTTCTTCTAATAAGTCCTCGTCTACGATTAGAGACGGGTCCACGATATTCGTCACGAGTTCTTTGTCGTATATACTGATATAAGGCAATGTCTCTTCCAACCAATCTTTCATTTTAGCCTCGCTTGATGCACTGATGCCCAGCTTACCCGTTACCAGCTCCAATAACACCTTCCCGAAGCAGTAAACATCATAAGCACATGTAGCTGATGGCGAACCTGGCCATTTCCAAAGAAATTTGTTAGAAACAACAGTCAGTAAAAGTAAAATCTGTGTTCAGTGCTAAAAATTTTTAAGAACTTTCCCATTCAAACTACAGGGCAGCTGAGGTAAATAAAATCTCTCAGTTGGCCTTCAATCAATCAAGCAAATAACACAACCATCTTGAATTAATCAAGATAACTGAATTGCATGGACAAATGGTGAAAAGCCCAACTTCATCAAATAGCATAAGCATAGAAAACCAAACTCCCAAATCAATATTACAATCCCCCACCTTTTTTTTAGCACTTTTCCTTTCTTTCGTCTGTTTTTTTTTTTTTTTTTTTTTTTTTTTTTTTTTTTTTTTTTTTTTTTTTAAATGCAGAACAAATAACTGAGGTTATAATTACATGTATGGTTAATTACCTCAACTAACATGAATGGAACATTTACAACTTGATAGTATTAACAAACTCTCATCTGTATCAGTTCTCAAAATAAAGATGGTCTTAAGCATCTAGTTATTTGTCTTCGTGAGGGACTCAATTGTAGGCCATGGGCAACATGACTGTAGAATAGAAGGAAGGCACTTAACCCAGGGTGACAACATTTATGGGCTAGGATTATATTAGAGCTCCAATAAGGAAGAACACAAGACAATACATTCTCAAAACCTTTCTAAAAAGCCACAATCTTACTATTTAGAGCATGTTCTCTGTAATAGTCTTGGATGGAACTCAATCCCAAAAGCTAGTAAGGGTAGTGAAATAAGGTTAATTGTTTTTCTCTCTGAAGTAACACTGTCCACAAAGTATGCTTTTGTTTAACACTCGAATACTCAACCAAAAAGTTGGTCAAAAGCAGTTAACTTGATGCCAGACTTGGCTCATTACATAACTTCAATAGTGACTAGTACATTTTGGGGACTGACTTTGTCAATGCCCAAAAGCTAAGTTGCTATAATCTTGACTAAGTAGCTCAATTTGGCTTACTGCAAGTTTAGTAGTACGAATTTTAAAAATTGAGACACGTTTTTTCAAACAGATAATGAGAACAATGAGGTTTGTGGATGGAACACTCCAGACAGTCGTTTGCCCAAAAATTTTGCCCACCTAAAGACATTAACCCGGTTGCTAAGTGAAGATTCTCGAATGGCTTAATCAAATTGTTCAGATACTCGAGCCTGACTAAAATTTAGGTCTATTTCCTTCAATAGGTTCAATACCAGACTGTTACGCACAGGTAACAGCAGTTCTTGCTTATGTCCTATACTCTCTTGGCAAGAACATTAAATGACAAAATTTAAACAAAACTTGGGAATCCAAGTTCATAAAAGATTAAGGTTGGTCTTATCAATAAATATATATATACATACACAACTTCAAAAAAAGATTATATCACTCTTTCCTTAGAGGGAAAAAAAACCATCAATCTAAAGACACAGCTTCACAATAAAAACATCTCACAAGATCAACAAACTTCTTTGTTTTTCCCATGCAAAGATGTCCTAAACCAACAAATTTCTCTGTGAACCTTCT
The DNA here is from genome assembly GCF_004153795.1 of Camellia sinensis. Classification (NCBI taxonomy): domain Eukaryota; kingdom Viridiplantae; phylum Streptophyta; class Magnoliopsida; order Ericales; family Theaceae; genus Camellia; species Camellia sinensis. The sequence continues at coordinate 683,880 of NW_021027126.1, read as the reverse complement.
TCTTCAGTTGGTTTTGCCCTTTACGGAGATGAGGCTTTGAATTTTGATTGTCCTACAAGGTACAAGTAACTTAACCAATAACTAATCTCTTGTGATGCAAAATCAAAGTGACTTCTTTAAGCCAACCGCAAAGTTCCTGCACTTAATTTCAGAACCTATAAACTAAAAAAATTCAATCTTTCAAAAGAAAATGACATACTTCCATCTGCTAATGGCTTACTAGTTAAGCTATGAAAGAGGAAATAATGCATAATTTAATAAATAAAATCAACATAAAATTGGGTATGCTTTGAAGTCCTTAACAGAATCAGACAACTTTGAGCACCTCTAGGAAGAATTTTCCCCGATAAACAACTATGAAATACACAATATTCAGGTTTGATGTTCAAGTGATAATAATTGTGCCTAAGTCCTGATACGTGCAGCATACTACAACCACTTTATTATATCTACTCAAATAGACAAACATGTAGGCAAACAAGAAACAAAAATCAATGGGTGAAATTGAAAGGAATCAAATGGCACGTACCAAAAGTGCCTTGTTCACATGTTCTGCACAAAAACAAGAGAAGATTTTGTTAATATAACTATACAATGTAGCAATGACTTTTAGAATATATATATATATATATATTTCCTTATATTTCTTTTCTTTGGTGAAAAAAGTGGTTAGAATCTGAACTAGTGAACACCAATACAACAAAAGTCTTCAAAAAGACAATGCATATACAAGTTGGTTCATTGGTTGTTATTGCTAATTTGAAGAATGTCAAAACCATATCTCGTCCACTAGCTAGAAGTTTCAATTCCATGGAAACAAAAAAGTAGTCTGATACGAACCCCTTGGGTATAACTCACCCTTGAAAACAAGCTTGCATGGGGAGGGTGCCCAAAAAGCTTATATGCACATGGTTACCCTATATTAACTGATGTGGGATCATAACATAACAGCATGATCCACAGCCGACGTCCACCGCGGCCTACTTTATCAACACTGACCTAATCCAACCTATAGGTAGCCCCCTTCGTTGCTCGAACTGCAAAGCCGCATCTATCTAATCCTATACTCGCATAGTTGCGTCCGATCCCATACTCGATGTGGTGAGTGGCTCTAATACCAAATGATACAGACCCTTTTGGTAGAACTTACTCTTGAAAACTGGCTTGCAATGGCAGAATACCCAAGGGGCTTATATGCACAATGGTCAAAGCCTATTTTAACCAACATGGGATTGTAACATAGTCACACCATATTAATATGTACAATAAAAATAATGCTTACAATTAACAAACAAATAATTTCAATGGGTAAATAAGCCTACATTATTCTCCATCAAATTATATGTACACCATCAATGTTGTCAATACGATACTGGCTAGCGTAATGTTTTTTCTATTGGTATGGTACATATCAATACCGATATGTTTCGATGTACCGTTTTGGATTTAACACTACAAATATTATATACTTATTAAGTGTTCTTGATTCATAAGAGTCTTGAAAAAAAATCAATATTTCCAATGTACAAGGGTTCTTATTGACAATGTTTTGCTAATTTTAATCACTTTTAGTTTTAAAAAACACTACCAATGCTTTACGTTTAGAGTCTTCTTCATTTTTTTCCTTTTTTTTTTTCTTTTTTTTTAAAATTTATTAATCTAATGATAAAAAATCATTATTAAACATTTCACAATGTATTAGTAAATTGTCAATAAATCGAAGGATAAAGCAAGGTTCAATGAGAATTCATACAACCATGCATTGCAAATTACAAAATACTCAATTGAATGTTTTTAACTATCATGAATAGTATACAATATAGCATATATTAGAATAACCATTAAGTGATCAAAAATTTATAGTATATATTTTTTAACTATCATAGTAGTATACAATATAACCACTTTTTATAACTTAAAACTAGTTTGTGTTAATTGAATAAATAGAGACTCTCTTCTTAAGAGAGTTCAGCACTCTCTATTGTCATGGACGGGATTTGAACCCACACTTCAGGATTCCCTTCTTGAGCTTCTAACCTAAGAACCACAACTTGGTAACCCTGTTCAACTGCATCTCTTTCTTATAAAGCCTACATCTGGGGGTGAAGATTACAACTTTCAGTTCAGTGTATGGACAGCTATCTCTTGAGCACAGGTTTAGGTTCAGCCTCAATGGGAAAAATGGAGCACCTAACAACGCATCTTCACAGACCCAGTACAAGATCACCCCTTTCATTATGGGGTGACAAAGGGATCGTACCATTCAAGCCTTTTTTTTCATTCAAGTTCAAAATATATAAATGCAATGCACAGGATTGTCCACCACACAAACCCTAACTCCACTCTGCCAACCCCTTTCCCCTCTCCCCTAGTCCACCCTACTGACATACACCCTCTAGCCCTCTCTCCTAATAATGAAAGATTTGATACTCAAACCGATAGGATATATGTAAGGGAAACTTACAAGTTCTCTCTTAATTAAGAGAGATGCGTGGTTTGAGAAACCCTTAATAAATAGATAATGAAACACTATAAAATCCCTCAAAAGCATTCATTTAGAGAAACTTAAGATATTACAACTGAAAAGAAAATTTGTTTTTATAAAAGTACAAAAATAGATTGTATTGTATTTGATACGTCTCATACAAGTGTACCTAAATAAGAACCTAACTTGATTTCTGAATTATCTTTTTTCAGGAAACATAAACCGATTGGATGTCGCATGTAGAAGATTGACAGGATGGTCAAAAATCCTTACAATTATACATATCAATAGAATACTTACGATGGCAACCGCAGCAGCCTGGTAATCTTGCTTTGATGATTTTCCCCTTCTTGAGCACAAACCTCACTCAAGCTCCCTAGCCGCACTTCAAATTTATCATCAAGAAGTATACTGCTGGCTTGAACATCTCTTCAACAACAAAAGAATACATGTCATTACTTGCATCAGATTGTTTTAGGCTTTAGAGTTTCACATTGTTTTGAAAGTAAATTGTTAGACAATAATTTGAGAACCGATGACTAAAATAAGAACAATTTGAATGTAATAACTCTTAATCCCTCACCCTTTAGGCTTTTATTTTAAGGAATTCTAAAGCCTACAAATTTAAATTTGTTTATTGACAAAGGCTTTTAAAATATATATTAGGAATTTTTGTTCATGCTTCTTTTTCAATATGTAGATTGTGGAAAATGATTGCTTACTATTTTGACAATAATAAAATATAAATTATTTGTAACATTAAAGAAGGAAATTGTTTTTTCTTTTTGTCACACACACACACATATATATGTATGGGGAGCAAATATTCTAAGTTTCCGTACTCCTTACGTCCAAGCTGCACGCTTCTCCGAACAACGTCGTCGAACTTGAAAACATAGCGACAATGAGCTACCCGGCGGGTGTGTTGCCAGAAAATCCCTCTGACGATCAAGTTAGCACTCACAGATAGAGAAGAAGACAAGAGAGGATAGCTCTGTATCCAGCTATACATTTAAAGTAACTAAACAAAGGGGGATATCAATATTTGAGAAAGATTGGAAGCTTTTACAAATTAGGAAAGCATAGATAATGGGTCATAATTGTTGATTGAATCATCTAGCAGGTTTACTACTAAAACTTTGGGAGATATTAATATTTTAGGGGGTAACTTGTTATTTGGAAACAAGACTATAATTGTCAAAACTTAGGGGGGTCATGGTCCTTGCCAACCCCTCCCTAATTCTGCCCCTAGTCATCTGATTTTGGTTTTCTTGAATAATAGCCTGTATAGATTTCATACAATATTCTTTGGATTTTGCATTTTTCTCATCTTGCAATTTATCCAAAAATTATATTTCCTTCACTTTCAAACCAACTTTATGTACTGTATGTTCAGGAATTTTCCCATACGTGGCCAATTCGTGTAACATAAAACAACTAGGCCCTTAAACATTTGGAATATGAATAGAATGCGTCAAACCCCAAACATATTTGAATTTGCACTTTTCTTTTCTTCAATTTTACTTTTTAGTATAGAGGACTATAGGCCACATATGTTTTGGGAATGGGATAAGGTGGGATGATGAAACCCAGGCTAAATAGTACTGAGAAATAAATAAAAAATATAAAAAATAAACCCAGGACTAAAATTGTCCACAGTTTTATTTTTGGATGAGGTGTTATAAGGGAATGCTCAAAAAGATAATCTCGTCTTGTACCTTGAAAGGGATTGCCAAGAGTACCCCCAACGAGAAGGGTAAGGTGGTCATCATATTCACCCTTATCCCAAAAGTGGAATGTTCATGGTACTAACAATATCACCCCTTCACACCCCTCAATATAATAAATAACATCCTCTACATGGCATAATTCTTCTGTACTAGATGACTACTCCCATGTTCATATCAACACTGCAATAACACACCAGAACAAACTGGCCAGCTACAAGTGGAAATAAACTAAACAAATGGCACTAATCAGAAGGATGAGAAGTGAAACATAAGCAAGTCCTGTAATACCTGTGCACAAGGGCTGGAGAACATTCATGATGTAGATAAGATAACCCCTCTGCAGCTCCTATTGCAATTTTCAATCTTGTTATCCAATCCAATGACTGCAAACTGCCATCCTCTGAATTAGTTTTCCTGTACAAAGAACTTGACAAGTCCCCATTTGGCATATATTTGTAAACCAGATACTTCTCATTCTCATTCTCCAGGCAATGTCCCAGGAGGGGAACCAATCGGGTATGAGAAATCTTACTGAAAAAATTCAACTCTTTCATGTATGCTTCCTTCTTAACTGAGAGCAAATCAATTTTTTTGATGACTACACGGATCCCATCTTCAAACATTCCTTGGAAGAGATCACCTGAATGGCCATATTTCCTGAGATTCACATCATTGAAGTTATCTGTTGCCTGGAGAATCTGCTGATATGTAAATGCTTCTCCAGGACTTGAAAGTTTTGAAGACAATCCGGGAGGCGGTGAGCTTCCACCTACAGGAATGGGCCCCACACCTCTCCCTCTTCGATTAGTTACACTCTTGCAGGTGCATACAAACAGCAGCACCATCACAATTACCAAAATTGCAATACACCCTACCCCACCCAAAACTCCTGCCAATATGATCAAGTTTTTGTGGCTCTTTGGCGAAGGCTTAGCTGGAGGAGGTTGAGTTGTGTTTGGGAATCCAAAATTATCAAACTGCAGACCCCTCTCATTATAAAATGATGCACATTCTGCACTGCTCCTCTGAGTTGACTTGTTTTGGAGGCAATTCCTAATGAAGAATGCATTACTAGGAGCATAATCCGGAACCAAGCCTTCAAAATAATTACCAGACAGATCGATAAAATTGAACCTCCTGAGTACAGATGTGAGACCTCCATAAAATGTATTCTGAGAGAGGTTCAATACTGCAGTCGTGGCAATAGAATTTAAATTAATGCTGGGCAGAGTACCAGTGAAGTTATTGGCAGATACATCAAGAAAACGCAATTCAGGCATTGACCACAATATATCAGGAAGGCCACCAGTGAAATCATTATGATTTAGAAGTATAAATTGCAACTGGGTTAGAGCAGGAAACAAGTCATCAGGCAATGAACCAGTAAGTAAATTGTTCCCAATAACCATTTTCTTTAAATTCCTTAACCCTCTCAAGTCTGCAGATACAGACCCAGAAAAAGAATTGGAGCTGAGATCAAGGTCAACCAAACTAGAAAGGTCTCCAAGTTGAGCAGGTATCGAGGAAGAAAGATTATTATTAGAAAGATTTAAGTATTGGAGCTTGGACAGAGACCCAATGGCTGGAGGAATTATCCCAGACAATAAATTGGAGGACATGTTGAGTAAAGTGAGATTCATAAGAGAGGCAACGGACAAAGGAATAAATCCAGTAAGCGAATTTTGAGAGAGATCAAGAACTGAAAGACGAGACAATTGGCCGAAACTAGAAGGGATTATCCCATCAAGAACATTATCAGACAAATACAGAGAGGTGAGATTAGTTAAATTTCCAAAACTAGATGGAATAGCACCAGTAATAGAACAAGACCGAAGATCGAGCACTTGGAGGGAGGTGAGAGAAAGGCCAAACCAGTCAGGAATTGGAGCAGGAAGCAAGAACATAGAAGCATTAAACGAGGCCAAGAGAGTGAAATTGGCGAGGGAATCAACAGCAAATTGGGGGTTTTGAGCAGCAATTCTGGTTCGCTTAAACCCAGAAATGTTGATCCCAATGACTCGACCATTCTGGCAATAGACACCAACCCAGACTAAACAAGGGTCGGCCTTAACAGGCCAGTCACGGCTTCTCAACCCTAACGATGATCTGAGTTGAATTAAAGAGACCCTTTCAATGCGCGAACTCAAAGGCACCACCAATTGTTGGAATGTAGAGTTAAACAACATGAACAGAACACCAAAACCAACAACTACACTTGCCCGATCCACCATCACTACACTCGCTTCGCTGCTACCAACAACAATAATGCCTCAATAATCTTAGCTTCTTCATGTTCTCATCATCATTCATAGATATAGATTGTTTATTCTATGCGAGTCATACAGTAATTGTGTATGTATTTCTCTCTCTATCTCTCTGAAACTATATACTTCTTACCTTTATAATGAATCAATAAGTTTTTTTTTTATTTAGATTCTTCAATCTTCGTTTCTGGCAAAATCAAGCGCCACCTCTCTCCTCTCTCTCTCTCTCTCTCTCTATACATTCACTGTATCTCTCTATCTTTCTCTCTGCTGTCAGTTTCTTCAGTTGAGGATACAATTTTTTAAATAAAAAACAAAAAAAAATGGTCAAATTTATAGTTTTAGAGAGAGAAAACAATACGTACATACATACAACTCTGTGAGAGGTCTGGCTGGACCGGTCGGTTTTGATTCGGTCTGACATTCCGGCGGTGGGTTGACCTCCGAAAATCCCGCCAAATACAGCTAAGCTTCAAACCACTACTGCTATAGTGTGTATATATATATATATGGGGTTTCGATAAAATGATTAAAAATTGATTTTTTGTTTTTTTTTTAGTTTTCTGATTTTTTTTTTATTTTTTTATTTTTATGTGTGTGTGTGAGAGAGAGAGGAAGTGGGTTAAAAATTAGAAAGCGATTTTTAGTCCACTTCTCATAACCAAACTTATAAATAAAATATCAAAATAATGTCATAACTAAATAAGAAAATAGTGTAACTAAGGATACGTATATATGGTAGATGAGTTTTTCTCTAATTCATAAAGTGGATTGGACCGGATTAAATCGTATTCTTGGGCTTGTGCGAATCATTATAGGTTTCGTTTCGATAATCCTAACTGTTTAATGCGTAGAGCTCGTGGAGTGCTTCATCCTTGTAAAAAATCACGTTTATCAGATATCGATAGCCTCTTGATCGGAATACATTTCTATTAATAATTTATTTTTAAAATTATATTTACCATTGACAAAAATATGTTCCGATTAAGGGTCTATCAATATCCGATTAATATAATTTTTTGTATGAATGAGATACTCGACGAACTCTACACATTAAATGAGTCGAATGATTGAAACAGGACTTATGATCCGCTCCACGGACCTAATAGTACAGTTCAATCCACTTTATAGAATGGATAGAAGCCTATCTCCTAATAGAATTCTCAAAAAATAACATTTTAAGTTGAAAAGTTAATTCCAACCAAGTCCCCAAGAAAAAATAAATAAATAAATAAAATAAAAATTGACAAGTTATTCAGTTGCAGTATTTGTTGACAATGAAAGAAGTTAGCAAAGACATACCATCATAGCTTTATGCCTTGGATGAATACTAATTCTCTAATTAATAAATAAATAAATATATGAATGAATACTAATTCTCTGATTAATAAATAAATAAATATATGAACTTAACAGCACTTAATTATTATTAATTTGACTTTGTTCATTATAAGTTCATTATCTTCATTTTTGAATCAGGATAGGGTTTCTCTCCATTGTGAAATTGAATTAGAGCGTATTATCAAATTCACGGGGTTTATTATAAGTTTTAGTTCGATAATCCGAACCATTTAATATATATAACTTGTCGAATATTTCATCGTTGCAAAACAATCGCATTGATCGGATATCAATAGTTACTTGATCAAATCATATTTCTATTAACGGTAAATATGATTTTTAAAATAAATTGTTGATTGAAATCTAATCCAATCAAGTAGCTATCGATATCTGATTAATATAATTTTTTACAAAAATAAAATACGCGATAAAATTTACACATAAAACGATTTGAATTATTAAAAAAAAAAACGACTCATAATATATCTCATAAACCCGAATAGCAAGATTAGTCCATTACATAAATTGAAGAGAATCTGAGTCCTTTAAACAAACATGCCTTGACTGAGAAAGAGAGTGAGTTGTATACACCACCAAACTGGCCGAATTCTCACAAGACCAAGTCATGTTGCTCTTATAGTGAGAGCTTCTATTTTCACAACACATTTTTTTTAGTTCATATTAACTTCTTTTTTTTCCTTTTTTTTTTTTTTTTTTTTTTTCTTTTTCCTCAATGTCAATTATAGTACAAAAATCAATAATTTGAATATCAATTAATGAATAAAGGTGAAGGCTATTAAGTGGATCCCTTTTTGAGTGAATATGATATATATCTTATATAAAAAACATAATTTTTATCACAAAATGTAAAACTTTTTTGATTGTTACAAAGCGTATAACTTTTATCACAAAAAAATATAAATTTAATTATGCATAACTTTTTGGTACATGCTATAATTTCACCATTTATAACATTTATCACAAAAAATTTATAATTTTAGTCACAAAAATCGTAACTTTTTTTTTACATTCACTACAAGAATTTACACAATTGGCGACCACTTTTGCCGACCAAAAAAAATTTTGTCGCAAAAAAATGACATTTGGCGACCTAATATTAATTAGTCGCGAATGATCAATATTTTTGGTGACCAAATATGAGTTGGTTGCAGAAGGTCACATTTTGGCGACCAAAAATGAGTTAGTCGCAGAAATTGGTATGCTTTTGGCGACCAACTACAAATTTGGTCGCGGAATGCCACATTTTGCCGACCAAAAATAAATTAGTCGCGAAATGAGTATTTTTAGCAACAAATATTTTAGTCGCCGTTGATTAAGATTTGGCGACTAAAGAAGTTTGTCGGCAAAGGTACATTTTCTGCGACTAATCTGGTATTTTGGTCGCCAAAACTTTGGGAGGAAAATTTGAAAGTCTGTCCAGGCGGGAATTGAATTTTTTTTGCGACAAAAAAATTTGGTCGCCTTTTTTAAAACGACGTCGTTTTGTACCAGGAAAACAGGAAAAAAAAAAAAAAATTTACCAGCCCTAATCTCTTCTGTATCTAGCCCGCTCTCTGTGTCTATGTTGGTCTGCCCTCTCCCTCTCTCTGTGTTCTCTCTCTCAATCGGTGCCAACTCTATGTAGCTCACCGAAGTCCCTCACCACCATTGCTCACGTCCGTCGCACATCGCCACCGCCGGAAATCGCCATCGCCCTCTGTCTAATGGACTCCTCATTTCTAGAAGATCCTCACCCAATCTCACCTCATCTCAGACCAACGTCGCACGCCACTGCTAGCGCCACCACTGTCGCCGCCGCATCCTCACAGGTTCTCTCTCACTCTCGGTCTGTCTGTCTGTCTCTCTGTTTCTCGCTCTCTCCCTCTCTAGCCTTTGCCCTCGGTCTCTCTCTGTCTCTGTCTCTGTCTCTCTCTCTCTATATATATATATAATGCGGTGATTATCCCTCTCTAGCCTTTACTCTCAGTTGTGTGTTTTTTTAGTGATGTGGATGATGGCTAATTGAAATGGGATAATTTGATCATCCCTCTCTAGTCTTTACAAGCAGATGCCAATCATCACTTGTTCTTATCTCACTGCTGCAATTGTTATCACAGTCGGTTGCTCTCTCGATGTATCTCTCTCTCTCTCTCTCTCTCTCTCTCTCTGTCGATTGATGTATTTATGTATTTGTATGTAAGTGTGAGCAAATTGTACAGAATTATTGATTTCGTAATCTACTACTCAGCAGTTCAGAATCTATGCATTTGGGTATTATTGGGTTAGGCTTATTATCAATTGTTTTTTGTTTTTTTTAAATTTTAATTTTGGCGAGATTATTAGTTATCTATATGTATATATGTGTGAAAAGAATGAATTTTTTTGGGTGGTTATAGGAGATTAATAGGTTTTTATTAACTTTTAATGTATGAATTTCAAATTTTGTATTTTAATTAGATGATGGGTTAATTGGAAGTTGTAAGAGTAAGTAGTCATTTATGTATCATTAGTTTTATCAATGTTGATATTTAACTAGTGAATTTTATTTGCAGATAATCTCTCCTTATAACTTGTATTTGCACCCTAAGCTAGTGGTCAAGCATTACCAGTTTTGGCGGCTCGTCACCAATTTCCTTTACTTCCGGAAAATGGGTAATTTGTTTAACCATGAACTTCCAAGTAAATCCATTGAGAATGATATGTCTTTATTGTTGGAGTTGCACTTTTTGGAACCTTCTGGCTTCCGTATGCTTTGATTGATCTTTTATGTGTGTGGTAGGGCTTTGTAGAGAATTTGGGTTGATTAATTATTTGTCTTATGAAATTCATAAATGATAAAATTTGAAACAACGTCATCAAAATTTGGTTAATTGGTGTTGTATGTTCTGTCGGGACGCAGTGTCTATTTCTTATCTTTTACTTAACTGTTCTGTGGCAAATCAACTTTGGGGCTTGATTTTCTCGGTGTTTGGTTTGGATTGGGTGCAATAGTGTGGTGGATGTTTTCCGCAGTTGGCGGGGTGGCTGGTTTGGTTGGAGTGTAATCAGCGGATTTTTCAGGGGATAGAGGTCTCTATGCCTCATTTGAAGAATATTAGGTATATCTATGAATTGGATTATCAATTTTTTGGTTTGGATTCAAATCTGGGATTTTGACTATTTTGGAGTAAATTCCTAAAGTATAAACGAGTTTAATTTTTTTTGTTTGAAGATTGTTATGAATTGTTTTACAAATTGTATGGTTTGGAAATGAACTCATCAAAAATAGTTTATGCACTTGTCATTCTGTAGTTGGTTTGATCTTGTTAAAAAAACGGTTAATTTCTCTGTTGGCCCTTTACTTGGAGCATGAGTTCATTGAAATACGATGTTGATTAATTTATGCATCATTTATAGTTTATGCATCATTTATAGTTACATTTCTAATGGTTTTTCATCATTTATATATGTTTTGTATTGCAGCAGAGAAGTCTACTGAGATTAACTACGGTTGCAAATCGATCCCAAAGAAGAAGCTCATCTGCAAATCAATCCCAAAGAAGAAGTTCATCAATCATACTGGAATCCAGGTCTTTATTTTCTAAATTCGTTTCAGAGATTTATTTAAATTTGTGAAATTTGGGTTGATTTTTTCTTGACTGAAATTTGGGTTTGATTTGTTCTAAATTGATTCTGAAATTTGGAGATTTTGTGATTTGTTCTTGAAAGCTGCCCGTTGAAGCTCTTGAGAAATTTGGGAAATTTGGGTTTCATCGTTCAGCTTGAAAGCTGCCCGTCGAAGCTCTGGTCCTTAAACTTTAATTGGTGTTTTATGTTGATCTTGCTTATTTAACAATTGTTTGGTTGCCGAGAAACAGAGCAAAAAGATAGTGATTGCATCTATTAGTGTTTTTTAACAAAAATGGAAAGCTCTCTGCTCTCACTTTTAAATGGCACTTTGTCTTTTGGCTAGCTAATCTAGGACTTTATTTTCTGTTATCACTTTTGATAATCCTGTTGCGTGTTATTTTTCCTGTCTCCACATTTAAACCCTCACCAAGCTGCAAAAATTAATATGCTTCAAGATTTGGCATACATTGGGGTATATTTATCAGATACATTGGGACTTTTTGGAATCTGTTAACTATTTCATTGACAGGAACCAGATGCTGCACTTGGAAATGGGGGATTAGGGCGGCTAGCCCAATGTTTCTTAGACTCTTTGGCAACACTGAATTACCCTGCATGGGGTTACGGACTTAGATACAAATATGGCTTGTTCAAACAGCTCATTACAAAAGATGGTCAGGAAGAAGTTGCAGAAAGTTGGCTTGAGGTATGATTTGCTTCAGTTCTTTCTTCTTGCAGAAAAACTTAATAGAGTGAAACATAATTCACATGCTTCCAATTTCATAAGCCTTTAGCAAGAACTTGGTGCTTATTTGTTCTCAAGAACTACATGTTTTCTCAATGTTGAGGTTTCTCTTATCTGTTGACTTATTAAAGTTTCCCTCATCAGATGGGCAATCCTTGGGAAATTATAAGACATGATGTCTCTTACCCAGTGAAATTCTGTGGTGAAGTTATTCTTGGCGAAGATGGAAAGAAAGAATGGGTTGGAGGAGAAGATATTATAGCTGTTGCCTATGATGTCCCCATACCAGGATATAAAACTAAAACCACTATTAACCTTCGGTTGTGGTCCACAAAAGTTGCACCAGAAAATTTAGATTAGCGTGCTTTTAATGCTGGAGAGCATGCTAAAGCATATGAGGCACTAAAAAAGGTTGAAAAGGTCTGGATTCATGTTTGTCTGGAATTTCATTCCCTATTGATAGAATGTTCTTTGCATTTCTTCACTTAACTTTCATGAGTTCCAGTGTGAATAAAATTACTTACTAATGATTACTGCAACCCTGCATTTTTATCAGATTTGGTATGTTTTATACCCTGGAGATGAGTCAAATGAGGGCAAGACTCTAAGGTTGAAGCAACAGTATACACTTTGCTCTGCTTCTCTCTAAGATATTATTGCACGATTTGAGACGAGATCGGGTGAACCAGTGAACTGGGATACCTTTCCCAACAAGGTTGCAGTACAAATGAATGATACTCACCCAACACTCTGCATCTCGGAGCTGAAATCTCATATTGATGGATGTGAAAGGTTTGAGCTGGAAGGAAGCTTGGGAGATAACTAAAAGGTACCTTCTTCATGGTTGTAGCTTTGATTTGACATTATGTAATAGTATACATGTTAACTTTCTTTGCATTGTTTTACTTAACTCACATGCACTTTTGTTCTAAATCCTTCTTAGACAACATCGAATTGAACTGCCATTTTCCATTGAGTTTTCTTGCGCCCTTCAGTTAGCTTTTACTTGTTCAGCCTGTTAATAGGGGTCTGGGAGGGGTGGACTGTATACAGACCAAACCTCTGACCATTATGTACATAGTGGCTGCCCTCTAATTCGAATCCACAACCTCAAGGTTGTTTGGCTGAATGTTAACCACTCAACCAGTGGGCTGCCCTTACAGTGTCTGCTTAAAATGTTTGTAATTGCATAATTCCCTTAAAATGTTTGTAACCAGTGGGCTGCCCTTGCTATAAATGGTGTTGCTGAGATTCACAGTGAGATAGTGAAAAGGGAAGTTTTTAATGACTTTTACAAGGTAACTAGGTCAGTAAGCAATTTTATTGTCCTTCTCTATATCTTACAATAATGGAACTAAAGTACATCACTTAAAGTTCTGAAGGTGCCGAATGTTCTTAACAGTAATTTTTCTGTATGTTGGTTTTTGGCAGTTGTGGCCTTAGAAATTTCAAAATAAAACAAATGGAGTGACACCAAGAAGGTGGATTAGTTTTTGCAATCCACATCTAAGTAAAATCATAACCAAGTGGACGGGAACAGAAAACTGGTTGATAAACACTGAGAAGTTGGCAGATCTTCGAAAGGTAGACTGAAGCATCCAAATCAGATATTTGTTAATTGTTTCAATACCTTGAGCATTCATTCCAAATCAATAAATTGGATCATTATCACAAGAACATGTCCCACTAAGTGAAAAATTTTGGTCACTGCGTGCTTGATAAAAATATAATCCATCTAGAAACTGTCAGAAATTAATAAGGCATTTTGGATAACACCTGCTATCTAGTCTTCCCTGACTTTGTATGGTGTAAAAGATGTCAGATTTTAATTCTATGGACTTCTAGGTGCCATTTTTTCTCGTATACTTCTTTTATTGAGTCCCATCGTGCACATATATACTTCTTTCTATAATTACTTTTAGATACAAGTCAAACATTTCTTGTGATAGCATGATTAGTTTGAGTTAATTACCTGCAGTTTGCTGATAATGAGGAGCTTCAATCAGAATGGAGGGAAGCAAAAAGGAGCAACAAGATGAAGGTTGTGTCCTTTCTCAAAGAAAAAACCGGATATATTGTCAACCCTGATGCAATGTTTGATGTGCAGATTATTTCCTATCACATAATTCTTTTTTAATTAATTTTAGGTTCATTACTTTAATGGAAAATAATATATTGTATGAGGAGGATATTATACTGTTGATGGAGGGATGCATCATTATGACCATATAAATAGGATGTATATAATGTACACTGTATCTATCTATTTGATGTATATAATGTACACTGTATCTACATATATACTGTTTGATGTGCAGGTACAGATGGTGTTCGAATTGGAATGTAGTTCTATAAATAGGATGTATATAATGTACACTGTATTGATGAAACTTAATGTTTAATTGTACACTGTATCTATCTGTTTGATGTATATAATGTACACTGTATCTATCTGTTTGATGTATATAATGTACACTGTATCTATCTGTTTGATGTATATAATGTACACTGTATCTATCTGTTTGATGTATATAATGTACACTGTATCTATCTGTTTGATGTATATAATGTACACTGTATCTATCTATTTGATGTATATAATGTACACTGTATCTATCTATTTGATGTATATAATGTACACTGTATCTATCTATTTGATGTATATAATGTACACTGTATCTATTCAAACCAAAGAGACTTTGACAATTCGCCAAAGCAGTTTTGGGTCAAAATGTGAACTTTCACAGGAGTTCCTGAAGAAAGGTTTGTTCTATTATTTTGAAATCTTTATTATTATTATTATTATAAATTTCAAAAAAGAAAAGTTGTTTACTCCTTTTGTGAGCGTAATTTTGAAGCTTTTGTGGTCAATTCTCCTGTAGTGTCCAAGTCTGGAATAGTGGAAAGTCTCTTGTCATGGGCAGATTTTAAGCAGAGCAAGGATCTTAAGAAAACTGATGGGACAAAGAGACAGAGGATAAGTGGGATTACCAAACTAGAAGATGCTAATGATGCCGGAGGGAAGAGCTCTGATAAATGTACCTTGATTTTGACAGAAGGTGTTTCAGCCAAGGCACTTGCTGTAAGTTGTCTAGCTATTTATTTAGTTTCAGTTGAGTTTGGTTTTGTTTCAGAGTTTTTAACTGATTTGAGTATATACAGATGGCAGGAATTTCTGTTGTGGGTTGAAATTATTATGGTGTGTTCCCGTTGAGAGGTAAATTGCTTAATGTGAGAGAAGCAAGCCATAAACAGATCATGGAGAACGCTGAAATTCAGAGCATCAAGCAGATTCTTGGACTTCAGCATGGAAAACAGTATGACAGTGTGAAGACTTTGAGATATGGTCATTTGATGATCATGACTAATCAGGTTTTTTCTATGCAACACACATGCACGTAGGTATGTTTTTATTCTTTTATTGCATTTTTATGCATTAATAAGAAGTTTAAAGTAGCACTTAATGAATTTTTCTGCATTTTGACTCTAGACCTTGGGTATTTCAATTCCAGAATTTCTATACATAAATATCTATAAATTTTCTGAAACTAAGGTGACTCATGTATGGGCATGTGTGCATCCATCTATTCATTCCTGCAGTAATCTTTCCTATTCATTTTTTGATATGTACAGGTAAAGCATAGTAGAACATCATCCCCATCTTCATATGAGAAGGATTTTTGTGAATTGGTAGATATATATACCAGAAAGAAAAGGCCTGATAAAAAGAAGCATAATGTGATGTTACAAGATCTAGAGCATGATTCAGATAGCTCCAGTAACACTTCAAATGATAGCGTATTTGAGGCAGATAGAATGTCCCCGAGCTTTCTAGACAATATTGTGGATGATTCCTTTTCTGAAAATGGTGATGATGTAAGTTCATCAAAGGCAAATCAGTCAACTGCTTTAAATGAGAAAAAGTTGTCAGTTGAATATCTAGAAGATGAGTGTGATCTTTTAATGGGTGTTGATGATTTAGATGGTAATATTTCATCAACTTTTCTAGAATGTTCTTCTATCATTTTATGTTGTATTTGTCGGTCTTAAATATATATATATATATAATTTCTCTTATGGAGAATGATATTTACCATCGGATGTATTTCACCTCCCACGTGCATCCATACAATAAACTGCATGTGTATGCGTTGGGCCCACCATATTTAAAAAATAATGACCCACCATGACACATGGGAAACCACACCAGAGGTGAAGTGTTTTGGTGATATATAACAGTCCTCTTTGTCTAAATAGGTAGAATTTGATGGCAAATCACAAATGAAACCATGAAATGATTTCTTCGTGGATGCTTTCTCCGATTCTTACTCAAAGGAAGAGGGGACAAATAAAGAGAAGAGACAAGAAAAGAGAATGAAATTCTTTAAAATTTTAATCAATTTGTTTAGTGGCTGAATTGGAGAGATATGACAAGGAAGAGGGGCTCATCTATATTCAACATGTATTAGTACCTTTGGGTGAATTTTTTTGCTTATTTGTGAATCTTCCAAATCGCCTCACTTTTTGCGGCAATTAGTCTTTGTGGACCTAGAGAAATACATGTTTCTTCTAGTGACTCTAGTCACTTCATTTATCAGATTTACTCTTCTAATTGTCCAATCCATGGTAAAGTGGGGATCTTTGAAAAATTATTCTCTTCTCTTCCTCGGACTGAAGAATGTGTTCCTATAATTCTTTTTCTCTTACATGAGCATTTACTCAGAATCTATTCATTGCAGTTTCCTGTGGTGAATTCTTTGGTCAATCGCCTGATAAGGACTCGGATATTTGTGGGTTACGTGAGATAAATGATCCGCCTAACAAACAGGAAGAAGGATTAAAACTTCAGCAAGGTCATTTAGAAGGATCAACAATTATATATGTACCTACCAGAAAAGAAACATTAAGCATATCAAAGTTTCTTTGCAAGTGTGGTGTGAAGGCTGCTGCTTATAATGCCAAGGTAACTATTTTTGTACATCTGTTTAATTTGGATTACCTATCATTCATTAGTTTTTCTCATTTTGGTAATGGTTTTGTAACTCTCTTCCAGGTAAATCAACCCTTTAACCTTACTAGACTTCTGTAACTCTTAGTTTTCAAAATTTGTAAAGTCTTACATCTCATGAACGATGAAAGTGGAAGCTGAAAGTTTTATTCAATAAGTGATTATTAACTTTATAAAATTGATGCAGTCTCCTTGGGGCAATAGAAACACCATTATTAACTTTCATGTTTTCAACCTCTGTGCTAATTTTTTTTTTTTTTGTGTGACTCGTAATGTTGTCACAAAATGTTTTCAACCTCTGTGCTAATTTTTTTTTTTGTGTGACTGGTAATGTTGTCACAAAATGGTAGTGATGAGGTTGCAAACACTCTTATACTGCCAGCTTTCTTCTAGTATTTGAGGTCCTTTTTCCTGTTTGGTATGTAAGTGATTTATGCTTTTTATTTTCCCCAGTTGCCAAGATCACATCTGAGGCAGGTGCACAATGAATTTCATGAAAATGCCTTGCAGGTATGGACTATGAAACTTTTGTAAATTGTCTTGTTTTTCTTTTGACATATGCTTTATCACATGTTCTCTTGAAAAAGTGTGTACATGTTAATGAGGGTAGAGTCCAATTATAAATTAATTCTAGTTCAGATATTTCTGCAGTGTCAAGAATATACCTTTGTAAATTCACAAAGGATTATTGGCTGAGACCTGACAGATTATTAAGAATAAAACTCTATGTCAACTTCCTCTCCCATCTCTTCTATATTTTTGACAGCCTATCATTGTCTCACTTGGGCCTATTAGTGTCATGTTTTGGTCCTATAATCTATTACCAGTTACTTGGAGAATGTGAGCCACCAGATTAGGTGTAAGAGCTTATTAAGATGTTATCATTACGCCCTGGACAATTAGGCACCAACAATAATTGTGACAATTGATTGGAAGAGAATAGCTCTAAATTGAGCCTGGAGCAACTATAGCATGCATGGAGGGTTGTTAGAGGAAACAAATTCCCACATGAACTACCTGGATAAGTTGCATTGACAAGAGAGGGAGAGAGAGAGACATGATATTATCATAATAACTAAAAGAAATAACTAGAAAAATAAAAATTCTAGAATTTTTATTTTTCGTATTTTTTTTTGCTTTTAGTGAATATTTTTAAAATTTTAAATAATTTTTTTTTACTTTTTTAGATATACTTAAATGTATCTAAAAAGTAAAATATTTGTAAAAAAAATATTTCAAAAAATCAATAAATACACAAGAATACAAAAATGTATTGAATTTTAGTATTTTTGTTATATTTTTGGAATTTAGTGAAATTTTTTTTAAAAAATTTACAATATTATACTTTCTAAGTGTATTTATGTTAAATATATCTAAAAAAATTAAAAAATTGCTTAAAATATTTAAAAAATTTAGTGAAAACAAAAAAATACGGAAAATAAAAAATTTTAATTTTTTGAAAAGTGAATCCTAAAAGCCCAAATCAAACAAGCTAATTATTATTATTTTTTTGTTGGTTATATGTAATCCGTTTAATAAAATTTGTAATTAAACATGGGATTGTGAGTTTATATACTAACAATTTCAATTCTATACTATAATCCTACTAATTAAACATGTCCTAAGAATCCTAATTCTACTTAAAGTAGCAGTTAGGTTGGTTGGCTCCACTGAAGAGATCCAAACCAAAAGAAACCCTTTGATTGCAAAACGTAGAAAGTTTTTGAATTGAGTTAGGTTAATTTGCCACTATAGTGAACAGTGAACATTAAAGATGAATGAAGTGTGTATATATATATATATATAAAGGTTGATAATACATCATAGATAGATGGATTGAGCATATATGTACCTTTACATCAATTCGGAAGGTCAGAATTTCCCGTGGGGGGAAAATTGCAATAGCATGTCCCGCTTTCAACAATTTCGCACCTCCCGTTAGATGAAGAAAAAGTATTCGATGAAGTATATCACTGGTAGGTGTGGTTACAGTTGTGTTCCATGCTGGGAAAATCCAATCAAGAAGGACAGGGACATGAGTAGTAGTCTTGTTTAGGACACAAGTGGTTAACTCATCTTACATATTAGTAATGGGTATTGCTGGGTATTGTACTAAGAACCCATATGCACATGATGTTTGCACAACACCTACACCTGCACTCTGATTGTTGTTGTTTCCTATGCTTGCCAAATTTACCTTGTAGCCCTGCAGACACTGCACAGAGGATGCGGAAGCGCAGGAGCTAATAATATTAGAAGAATAGCAAGTTAGTGTGCACTGGGTAATCCGCATCTTCTTGTTGTTGTCCAGCAGATCAGTCAACATCATGGTCTCCTGGTTGTCGCAGCCTACACCCACGGCGACAAATAAATTGTTTTATGCTGAGAATTGAAAAGGGGTATTTGTCAAGTTCACGCTGCTACTACCATTGTTAATTACGGGACAATTGGGAGACATGACTGGATGGTTGACTCGAACATAGTTGCCACTTAATGAAATATTCAGCACCTCAAGACCGATGCTTGTGAAGTAAGGTGTGCCTCCACTGTATTCGGAACTGCTGCTTGAGTTCCTGCACTCTATGGAGTACAATTTGTTTAATAACAATTCCCACCGATTCCAAAAGGAAATAGAATTAAAACCTCTCCGCACCGTCTTGGACAACCAACCTTGGTATACTGATAGGCGGATGTGTTTGTCAGCCATAGCAGCATCAGTAGGAAGAGGAGAGTGAATGAGGAGGAGGTTATGTGGTTTATTATCAAAGCCATGCTTCTTTTATCTTCTCTATAACTACTTGGTCTAATATATATATTTATATCATCTCCTTCTTCATGTTGTAGTGTATGTGTAATAGTGGACATCTTCATTCCATCTAATGAAATGAAAAGTTTCTTAATTTTCGTTGAAAAGTTTAGTTGTCATAATTGACCACAATCGACAATAAAAATGAAAAGTACTCCATTCTATGTGAAATTTCTGTACGTCCCCACCATTTCTGTTTTTAGTACGTACTGTGCTTGTGCTTCAATGAAATTGGAAAGAAATTGAAATTACTTATTATTTTTTCATGAACTACCAAATAAAAATTAAAAATAATTCTTATAATTTATACGATGCGGCAATTTGATCTTTATTGTTTCAATTTGCTTGATTTTGTCCCTTAATTTAACGGATTGTGTCATTTTAGTTCAATAAATAATGGCTGTTAAGTTTGGTCAACGGAAAGTCAAACTATGTGTCAATTTGGTCCATGTAATTTACACAATATGTCAATTTGGTCCATGTCAAAATCGAACAAATTAAAATAATAGGGACCAAATTGATACATTAATTGATACATTGTGTGGACTTTTCATCCACCAAACTTAGCAACCGTTATTTATTGAATTAAAATGACACAATCTATTAAATTAAGGGGCAAAATCAAGCAAATTGAAACAACAATGACCAAATTGACATATCGTGTAAACTATAGGGACCATTTGCATAATTTATCCAAAATTAAATTTTTTTTTTTTTTTTGGACAAAGTATACTTGTAATCCTTGTAATTTTTTTTCTTGTATCAATTTGATTTATGCAATAACATCAAAGAAATTAGATTGAAATAAAAAACAAAATGGTTCATTCAAAATTTAATGGGCCATTTTAAATTAGACCATAACTTTTCAATCACTTTGACAAGAGTAAAGAAAATTATTTTGTCCTTTGTTTTCAATTCAATTTTTTAAAGGTTGTTATAAATTGGACAAATTGACACAATGTAAAAGATTAAAGGAAAAAATTGATACAATTAGAATTACAATAATCAAATTGACACAAACAAACTACTGGGATTACAAGGGTAATTTGTCTTCTCTTTTTTTTCTTTTCTTCAAAAGCGTCTAAAAAATAAAATATATTCCTTCCATGAATCTAATTATTGTGGGGATATATTTTTAGGGTTTTTCACATGGTCTAGGTTTTTGGCTGAGGTGCCACGTGGGGAACCTAGGGGTGTCGGGGTGCCTGCCATGTGGGGAACCTAAGGATGCCGAGATATTGTGTTGATCCTAATCTAAATGCGAAGAGTCTTGGATAGGTGATATCTTTGTAAATGATAGAGTCCTATAAAGTAAAACTTCTAGAAGATGAGGGAACTGGCTATAAAAGTAACACACCCTGTGGGTCTAAGGTACATTTTAATTGATAATTGTTTTACTTGTGCCAATATCTTTGAGAGAAAAGTTTGCTGATTTGGCCGTCAGAATACTCCGGGTGGACGAGCCACCATGGTATTTTTTATTTTCTTGTGTGCAGGTGTTTGGCTTAATATATTCTGTCACGTGCTCTCCAACTAATTTCTCTAGATCTTAGCAGATAGATTTGTTTGATTGTGAGGTTAGAAATTAACACCAACAAGGAGCGAAATTAAGAATTCTAATTATAAGTAATTACTTTTATTAAATTTAAACTTTCAAGTGTTTTTTACAAGTAACTAAAAGCTTAATTACCATATACTATCATGAATTGTATAAAAAAAATTAAACTTTAAAAAAAAAATAATTTTCACCATTTTCATACTAAATAAACTTTAAAAAAAAAAATCATTTCCTTCGCTCCCTATCATAAATTTAGGCTTTCTTTCCTTCTCATCTCTTTCCTCTCTCTTTCCAGCATGGCTGTTTTCGTGCAGCTTCCTCACATCCAATGGCAGACAAAAATGGAGGAATAAAAATAAGACACGTAATGCTTATCTATCTTCTAAGTGCTCACTCCTTTTTTTTGCGGGCCAATTGACCTAACTCGTACATTCAGAATACCAATATCAAGATAATTACGTAAATTAGACAATCAGCTATTAATACTTTCCAAATATCAATATTAAGATAATTACGTAAATTAGACAATCAGCTATTAAAAAATAATCAATTATATTTTAGGTAAATTACTACTAAACGCTAATAGTTAAATTTAATTTTAATTAAGTCTTATTGAAAATAAATCCTAATAAAATCATGATTAAAAATAATTTTTTCGTAATGATTTTTTACATTTGTCTCTAAAAATTGACAATTAGTGATTTTTTTGTCACAATTTTTATAAATTGTCGCTAAAACTTATAATTAGTAACATTTTTCTATGATGAATTTTTTAAACTATCGCTGAAAGTTATAAATTAGTCACTTTTTTTGTGATACTTTTTTAAAACTGTCATTAAAACTTATAATTATTGACATTTTTTGTGACAAAAATTTTAAATTTTCATTAAAAATTAATAATTAGTGATATTTTTTAATATTATTTAATAAAAAATATCATTAATTATCATAAGACCTATTAAACAATAAGTTCACTTATTAAGATTTACACGTAAATCCTTTTTATGTTGGTTCCCTAATTAAATGTCATTCATAGATGCTGTTAAAATAAAGAGTTTTTCTATAATTTGAGATGTTTAAATAACATAGATTACATATTTTAAAAGTGTAATTTTTAAGTAAGTTTCCACCGCACTAATTTAATAGCGTCTATTAATGGAGCTAGATTGAGGAGACTAATTTGAAACCCCAGCCACGAAACCCAAAAGACAAGAGAATACTCTTTGGTATATTATCAAACTAGCATATCACCGGTAGTATTTGTGCGATAAAATAATATATTATTTATATTTTATAAAATAAAAATTAAATAAAAGTTCGTTAATCGGGATTTTTTTTTAATTATTTAAAATTAAGAAAATCAAAAGAATTAGTATGAAATATTAATCATAAGACTTGTTACTAAAAATCTCATTTTGCTTATATAAATGAGAGTATAAAATTCACTTTATGTAAGTAAAACAATGGACTCTTTCTTTCTTTTCTCAATGTGAGATTATAAAATACAAGTTAAATAAAATCTAACCAATGAGGATTTTCTTAATTGTTTCAAAGTTAACAATTGTTTGGGCAGGATGTTTATTTCAAATCAAGCAATCTTAGCCGTATAATCTTTAATTAGGTCAATCTTTAATTTATTTCAAATCAAACAAATTTAACTAATATACTTTGATAAAATCGCTAAAATCGCAGTTAAACCAGTGAATCAGTCAAACCGAAAACAATTTACCCTATCGACTAGATTAAGGGATCAACCAACTTATACAAAAATTAATTAATTGAAAATTTTAAATTTTATTTTAATTTTAAAATTTAAATTGTCTTAAACTAAAACATATACAACACTACAATATTAAATGGGAGCATAAGGTATATATAGTGAAACAACTCATTTTTTTTTTCTCCTTTTCCTGATGTGTGATTGTAAAATAAAAGTTAACAGTTGTTTGGATGGAAAATTCATTTTTAATCAAGTAATCTCAGTCGTTCAATTTTTAATAAGGTCAATTTTAGTTTATTTCAAATCAAACAAATCTAAACAATATATTTTGATAAAACAGCTAAAACCGTAATTAAACCAGTAAATCGGTGAAATCGAAAACGATTCAGCCTAATCGGCTAAGTCGAAAGACCAATCAATTTACAGCAAAATTAATTAATTAAAACTTTTAAATTTTATTTTAAAATTTAAACCAGCTTGAATTGAAACATGCACAATACTATAATATTAAATAAGAGTATAAGATTCACTTTATATAAGTGAAACAACTCACTTTTTATTTCTTTTTTCGATATAGGATTGTAATTATTTTAAACTTAAATATTATAAGAGTTTCAAAATCTCATACAAAATTATTTTTAAAACCAAAATGTTTATGTAGGATTGTAAAATAAAAGTTAAATGGAAGGTAAGCAATAAAGATGTTCTTAATTGTTTAAAATTAAGAAAACAAAAAACAAAATTGGTATTAATTATAGGGCTTCTCATTAAAAATCTTTTTTTGCTTATATAAATGAGAGTATAAAATTTACTTTATATAAGTGAAACAATTTACTTTTTTCTTTTTTTTCCCGATGTGAGATTGTAAAATAAAAGTTAAATGGAAGCTAACCAATTGCAATTTTCTTAATTTTTTAAAATTAAGAAATTTTAATAATTTATATAAATTGGAGCATAATCACTTTATATAAATGAAAAAAAATCTCTTTTTTCTTTTTTCTTTTTTCTTTTCGATTTGGGATTGTAAAATAAAAGGTGAATTTTCTTAATTGTTTAAAATTAAGAAAATTCAATAATTTTAGAATGCGGGTTTGGAGCTTCTAGAAAGCTTCTCCCTAAAACCTCATTTTCCTTATATAATATATAAATAGATAATGAAACAAACTATGCTTTTTCTTCTTCTCCCGATATGGGATTATAAAATAAATCATAAACTAATTAGGGTTTTATTTTTATATGGTTAAATGAAAGTTAGCCAATGAATTTTTTTTTTTGATTGTTTAAAATTAATAAAATCAATATGAGAAATCGCGATTAGACCGGTAAATTGGTCAAAACCAAAATGGTTTAGCCTAATCGGTTAGGTCAAATGACTAAACAACTTATACAAAAATTCATTAATTAAAAATTTTAAATGTTATTTTAATTTCAAAATTTAAACTGTCTTGAATTGAAGTATACACTATACTACACGAAGCAACTCTTTTTTTTTCTTTATCCAATGTGGGATAATAAAATAAAAGTTAACAATTATTTGGACGGAAAGTTTATTTCTAATAAAGCAATCTTAGTCTTTCAATTTTTAATTAGATCAATCTTTAGTTGATTTCGAATTAAACAAATCTAATCAATATATTTTGAAAAACCGTTAAAATCGAGGTTAAATCAACAAATTAATCAAATAAAAAATGATTTAACCCAATCGGCTAGGTCATAATTAATTAATTAAAACTTTTAAAATTTAAACTATATTGAATTGAAATATGCACAACACTACAACATTAAATGGGATGTGAGTATAAGATTCACATTATATGAGTAAAATAACTCATTTTTTTCATTCTTTTCCCCAATGTGGGATTATCAAATAAAAGCTAACCAATGGAAATTTTCTTAATTGTTTAAAATTAAGAAAATCAAGAAAATTAGTATGATATATTGAAACTTTCACAAGACTCCTCACTAACTGGGATGGAAGTATAAGATTCCCTTTATATGAGTAAAACAACTCATTTTTTCCTTCTTTTCCTGATTTGGGATTATCAAATAAAAATTAGCTAATGGAGATTTTCTTAATTGTTTAAAATTAAGAAAATTTGTATGAGATGTTGAATCTCTCACAAGGCTCCTCATTAAAAACACCATTTTTCTTATATAATACTAGCCTATCATCCGTGCTATGCACGGATAATTATAGACATTTATATTTGTTTTAATTTTTTTTAATATATAAATTATGTTTTTTAAGATTTTTTATAAAAATAATTTAACAATCTTATCACTAACCATAGTGTAGAGGAGAAATTAAAAAAACTACTGTAGTAACTATGCATGGGCTGTATCTATAATTATTTGTATGAGTAATCAGGGATTTTGACCAAATCAATAAATGCAGGCATGTGGATTCGAAAAAGTTAATAAATGCTGATCAAGAGATTTTGATCAAATCAATAAATACTGAGTTTTTTTTTTAAATCAAAAATTTAGAAAATTAAGGTTGAGATATTGGAGCTCCCACAAGGCTTGGGGTTTAGAAACCCCCTTTTTCTTAATATATTTACAATTATCTATATATGTGAATTGCGATTTTTAAATGTCTTCTTTTTTCCTTTTTTTATATTATATTAAATTTTAATATTTTAATAATAATCAGATATGTTGGACTTTTTAAGGAATTAAATATCTTCTTTTTTTATTATATTATATTAAAGTTTAATATTTTGATAATAATCATATGTGTTGGACTTTTCAAGAAATTTTTTTTATGCTTGTTCTTAATGTATTAAAGTGTTATTATGAGAGATAATAATCATATGTGTTGGACTTTTCAAGAAATTTTTTTTATGCTTGTTCTTAATGTATTAAAGTGTTATTATGAGAGATAATAATCATATGTGTTGGACTTTTCAAGAAATTTTTTTTATGCTTGTTCTTAATGTATTAAAGTGTTATTATGAGAGATAATAATCATATGTGTTGGACTTTTCAAGAAATTTTTTTTATGCTTGTTCTTAATGTATTAAAGTGTTATTATGAGAGATAATAATCATATGTGTTGGACTTTTCAAGAAATTTTTTTTATGCTTGTTCTTAATGTATTAAAGTGTTATTATGAGAGATAATAATCATATGTGTTGGACTTTTCAAGAAATTTTTTTTATGCTTGTTCTTAATGTATTAAAGTGTTATTATGAGAGATAATAATCATATGTGTTGGACTTTTCAAGAAATTTTTTTTATGCTTGTTCTTAATGTATTAAAGTGTTATTATGAGAGATAATAATCATATGTGTTGGACTTTTCAAGAAATTTTTTTTATGCTTGTTCTTAATGTATTAAAGTGTTATTATGAGAGATAATAATCATATGTGTTGGACTTTTCAAGAAATTTTTTTTATGCTTGTTCTTAATGTATTAAAGTGTTATTATGAGAGATAATAATCATATGTGTTGGACTTTTCAAGAAATTTTTTTTATGCTTGTTCTTAATGTATTAAAGTGTTATTATGAGAGATAATAATCATATGTGTTGGACTTTTCAAGAAATTTTTTTTATGCTTGTTCTTAATGTATTAAAGTGTTATTATGAGAGATAATAATCATATGTGTTGGACTTTTCAAGAAATTTTTTTTATGCTTGTTCTTAATGTATTAAAGTGTTATTATGAGAGATAATAATCATATGTGTTGGACTTTTCAAGAAATTTTTTTTATGCTTGTTCTTAATGTATTAAAGTGTTATTATGAGAGATAATAATCATATGTGTTGGGACTTTTCAAGAAATTCATATGTGTTGAATT
>NW_021027126.1:639618-653798 GCF_004153795.1 Camellia sinensis | reverse complement strand
GAAAGGTTGCCGGATATTGTGGAACGCTGCGGATTCACTTAAAAGGTTAGAATGGGTAGATTCTAACCAGATTGGACAACCAGATACAAATTGGGTGATAAGTCATTAGAGTCTGAAGGAGATCAGGCTTTATCAAATGGTAAATCGAGGGAGATCAGGATTTGTTAGGCGCGATCAGAGGATTGCAGAGATGATTATCTCTGAAGTTCATCGAAAAATCTAGTTCAATCAAAAGAGATGACCATTCATCAACGTATAGATGATTTGCCAACAAGTACAGGCTCAAGGAAATGTTGTGGCTGTTGAGCTACTGTATACGAGTAGGTACTGGTGGTATGTGGACGTGTAGAACAATAGTTGTAAAGGAGCATACTAAGCGCAGAAACACAAATGCAGACGTGCAACAGTGTAAGGGTACACTAGAGTGTCATATAGAGGCGCGAGAAGAGTGTATAGCAACGGGTTGTTGAAAGTTCACAGGAACATTCAGACAGAGAAATTGAAACGGATAAAACGCAAGAGTGCGCGCCAGGGAGTGGCAAGTCTCTTTTCTCTATGGTAGTTTCTTTCGTTCCATGGCAGCGGAGGATAGAGTTGATGCGGATCTCTCAGGCAAGCTCAACGCAAGGAGACTATAAGCCGTGAGTGCGAGCACTATGCAAAATTGCATAGCTGACGATGCTTTGACAGATGGAACTACTGTCAACCATCAATCTACTGAATAGCAAATCAAGTATTGCAAAGGCACAGACGACGAGCGTATGGGAAAGCTAGAAGGTTGTTCAAAAGTGCAGAGGGCAAAGGCTGATAGTTCAGAGGAAAAACTCCGAGCAAAGAAGACCGAGGATGGTGATGGGATAAACAACGAGTTTTCTATTGCTCAAATGACTGGTCCTGCGAGATAAGGCATGGCAGTCAAGGGCATCTCAGCAGGGGGTGCAGGACATCTAATCAGGGGGTGTCGGATATCTTGGTTGCGCAAGTTCAAGCATAGCAAGTGAAGACATCCGAGAAAAAAAGCGTGGAAGAGATGTGTGGGAGATAGGAGCAGAGGCTCTCTCCAAATCAGAGAGTGGTGTGAGTTGAGTTGAGGATGTAGGATTCCCTCATCCTCTTATATCTCTAGTGTATTATCTCTAGCTTCAGGGGATGCAACGTCTCGGTAAGGAGATGAAGATTCTGTTAAAATTTGGACGTGACAAGGTTAGCAGCAGTGTGTGCAGTGGATCACCTCACATGGGTTGAGGGGGTGATTTGTTGGATGTATCATCACCCTATGTGAGCACCAACCAACCTTGAAGGTGGTTCTTCCACTTCACCTACCCCACTAGTGGAAGGGGTAGGTGGTGTCCAATGAGGGAGCGCCTCAATTGTGTATAAATGGAGGAGGGGTTGGATAGGCAAAATGAGAGAGAGAACCAAGAGAGAAGAGAGTGATATGCAAAAATCCGATCCGATCCGACCCGATAATCCGATCCGACTATTCTCAATTTGAATGAAAAAACATAAAATGAAAAAAAAATCAAATTATATAAAATTATAGCTCAATAAATAAATAAATGGATCGGATCGGATTATCGGATCAGATATCCGAAATCATCGGATTCGGATTCGAATATCTATAATAGGATATAGACTAAACAGATTTGGATTGGATTCGGGTTTGTCTTAATCGGATTGAATTCGGATTTTGACAAATCCAATACGATCAAAAATCCGAATTTGACCCATTTACAGGCCTACCCAGGGCAAATCTAGGTGGTGTGCCAATTTAAATATTATTAGTTGCAATAGTGGGTCCCATTATTTGTTTGTCTCATTTGGGAAGACAACTGGATACTTGTCCAAATATAAATGGTATGGAGCAGTGCTCCTAAACCACTAAGGCCATGTTTGGTTTGTATTTATGAAATAATTTTGAAAAATAATTTTTTTGAAAGAACTTACAAAATTTGAAAATTTGTTTGTGAAAAACCTTAAAAATCCCGAGATAGTGATTTGCAATTAGGATTCAATTTTAGCAATGAATAACAATCTCCAATCAAAACACAAGTAGATTTAATTAAATTAAACGAGAATTGAACTATATCAATCAAACAAACATTGATAAATCAAAACAACGATATAACGTGGAAAAAATCACAATTGGAGCACCTCTAACTGCAATAAAAAATTTATGGGTCAAAACCACAAAACAATCCACTAAGAAGACAAAGGAATTACACATGAGAACCCTCAATCATCTACCGAATTCGTGCCCAAATTAAATCGAATCCGATGTGCTTCTTCCACCACCGTCTTCACATCGGAATTGCTTTGCCTAACATTGAATCCACAACGTCAATGTTTAGGGATGTAATAATGGCCCGGTCCATTCGAGCCCGGGCTCAAGCTGGCCCAAGCTGGCCTCGCGGGCTCTCGTCTTTTTAGGGCCCAGGCCCAAGCCCACTCGTAATAGGGTCGCGGGCCGGGCCTAGTTGGGCTTTTATTTTATTTTATTTTTTATATTAGAAATAAAAAAAAATTATACTAGAATATTTTAGTTAAGATTAATGAGATGCTTTGTTTGGTTTTGTTTCATGGTGATATTTAAATTTAATTATATATGGCTTATGTTTTTTTAATTATGAACTTATAACTAAAAAAGTTATGCAATTATGTAATTTTTTTTCTTTCGAAATGAATAATTTTATATATATGAAATTGAAACTTTCAATATTACAATATTAAATTATTTATATAACATTTATTGAATGAATAATTTTTATTTCAAAATGAAATAAAATATTACAAAAATTGATATTATTGAATAAATTAGGTGTAGATT
The DNA here is from genome assembly GCF_004153795.1 of Camellia sinensis. Taxonomy (NCBI): domain Eukaryota; kingdom Viridiplantae; phylum Streptophyta; class Magnoliopsida; order Ericales; family Theaceae; genus Camellia; species Camellia sinensis. The sequence continues at coordinate 650,971 of NW_021027126.1, read as the reverse complement.
ACTGATGATTGTATAGCAATTGCATCACTATAGGTCAAGTACACCTCAATAAGGTTGGCACCTACTAGCCTACCAATTATTTGCATTATACTCCACTTCAATAATCTAATACAAAAAATAAAAAATATACAAAAACAAAAACAAAAACTAAGAAAAAAACGAAATAAAATGAAATAGTAAAAAATAAATTGTTGATTAATTATTGGAGGAGACAGACATTTCAGTCGCGTTGCTCGATGATATGTCATCCAAATCATATCGAATTTGCTCATTTTCACTAAAATTTTATCTTCTTGTAAGCGAGTACATATGATCCTTGGATATCATCAATGTCTCAACCATTTCGGATGAAAGCTTGCTCCTGTAGTCACTCAGCACCCGTCCACCTGCACTAAAAGCTGTTTCTGAAGCAACTGTAGAAATATGAACGGTTAATATATCACGGGCCATCTGTGAAAGCATAGGCAACATAGATTCATTTTGTTTCCACCATTCCAAAATGTCAAAATTATTGAAATCATCCACTGACGGGCTTTCCAAATAACGTTACAGTTCAGAACTACTTACACTTGTATGTTGAGATATTCTTCTACTTTTTATTGCTGTGAAAATACTTAATCTTCCGCCTCGAGATTGTTGGACTGCTAGTGTAGTGTGTGTAGGTGTATTAATAAATGCAGATGTAGCTGTAGTTGTAGCTGCAGCTGCCCTGTATTCTTGAAATAATCTGTTGTATGTTTGCATAATAGGAGAAAACCGTATTTGATCATCAAAAATACGCTCTAAAAATTCTTGTAAACCAACTTCTTTACTCAAAGGATTAATTATTATAGCTAAACCTAATAGATGAGGCAAATGATGAAATTATTTATCAAATTTTTCTTTCATTGAAGTAATAATGGTTACATAAAGTTCATTACCCATATATTTTATGAAAACTTTAATTATTTCTGCTAGCATGTGTAAAACAAATGGTGAAGTAGGAATATATATATAAAAAAATAATTTTGTTAAAGTATCGAAAACTTTTTAAAAAAATCTTTATACAAGGCTACTTGGCGCCAGTTAGGTTTAGTGGGTGTCAGTACTCCTCCTATTGATGTTGTTGCAAAAAATAAATCTATTGCTCTTCTTTGTTTACAAGCTATTTTTAACATATTTTATGTTGAATTCCACCTACTATCTACATCTAAAATTAATTTTTTAAATGACATATTTTCTTGTTGACAAATTTTTCTATATTCTGAAATTCAATTACCAGAAGACATAATAGTAACAACTGTATTTTTTATTACAAGTACAGAAGTTTCGTATACATGCATAGCTTCTTTAACAATCAAATTTAAAATATGGGCACAACAACGAACATGAAATAAATCACCATCAACAAGTAATTGTAAAGTTAATTTTAAATGAGTTACAGTTTGATTATAATATGATGCATTATATAAACTAATCATAAATATTTTATTTTGTAAAGCCCACTCATATAATACATTTCTTATTTCTATACCAAGCGAATGACTAGTGTATGGAAGTTCAATTAATTTAAATGAAATAATTCTTTTATTTAATTTCCAATCATTATCAATAAAATGTGCAGTGATACATTGATATTCAAAACCATTATTTGACCATAGATCAGATGTTAAACAAACTCTTCCATTCAAATTTTTAAAGATATCAAATAATTAACTTTTAATATCCTCAAATTTCTTTAAAAACATGTTTCTAGTAGTATTTCTTAAAAACTTTGATATTGCGGTGCAAAACTTTTGTGAATCATTTCGGTAAAATAAAGACATTCACTAGTACTAAAAGGTTGTTCTTTTTTAATAATATAATCAACTACAGAATTTTGTGCACGTGTAGGATCATATGAAAATGTTTACAAATTACTAGTTGATGAAGCCCCCTAATTGCATTTGACTTCGAATATCAGGTTGTTTACTTTGTAAATGTTTGTCAGAATACCTTTTTAAATGACTAATACCCCCTGCAGATGCAGCACTAAGTAAACGTGCACAATATTTACATTTTGCTTTAAACGTAATTGTGCCATCAGGATTATTTATAGATATTTTTTCAAAATGTTCCTAAACACTACTACTTCTGCTCCTAGATGATGATGCAACTATTGGAACAGGGATATTAGAAGGATAATCAACTGATTCATGTGGTGTAGTATATGTATCAACATCGACATAAACATTAGGCATATTAGGATCCATAGTAATGTAAGTAAAACAATATATAAGAATTAACAATTAATTTAAATAATGTGTAAATTCAATCAGTAAAAAATAATATTAATATATGTACATAAATTTAATTAAACTAATTAATGTTACCGACTGGCGAATGCGATATAGAAATTTTCTTTTTCTATTAAAAGTTTCTTGTTGCACAATTGTAATAGCCACTTAGGGATGGCGCTTCAAAATTAATTGAGAGTCGAGAGAGATTGAGAGAGTTGAAGAGAGAGAGAGAGAGAATGATTTGTTGTGAAATATATTTTGAAAACTAAAATATATTTGTACTAGTTTAAAATCTATATATCCGTTTGAATTATTATGACCGTTTTATATATATCCGTTTGAGTTTGCAACGGCTTAAAATTGAGGCTACGCTAGGAAATGGTTGCCTCCTTCTTGGGCAACCATTTGGACGGTGCTCTTTGGCTAGTGGGAGCCATCACGGGTCCCATTTTGCTAATCGGAACCGTTCAATGTGTATAACTCGTCGAGTATTATATGTTTGTAAAAAATCACATTGATCGGATATCTATAACTATCTGATCGGATTAGTTTTTTTTGTAAACCATTAACTGTAACACCATGCATTTTTATACCAAATTGATTTGATCATGTAGTTAGCGATATCCGATTAACGTGATTTTTTTACAAGCATATAGTAATGGAAGAGTTCTACACATTGAACGGTTCGGATTATTAAAATGGGACTCGTGGTGAGCCCCTACAAGCCCAGTATTACCTTCCAACTTAGTATATATATATATATATATATATATTTTTTTTTTTTTTCTTTCACGTGAGCTTAGGACCTTAGGTGTACTTTCCCATATATATTATTAGGTGCTACTTTTCATAGTATTAATATGCCGTGTGGAAATTTGCAATCTTTGTAATGAAGTTGGACAATTGACATGCATGTGTGAGGCATGTATTTATCAGGATTGTGATATATATATAATCTAACGTGAATAGACTTGCGAATTTGAAACCTGCACCTCAAATGAAGATGACCATTGCAAGTAAAGCAGTACTTCCAAGGAAAATTCTTCTTTTCATTTTCATTGATGGCATGACATTAAAAAGGAAAAAAAAAAATATGTATATATATATATATAAGTACATATAATCTATATAAAGGAATAAGATTTTTTTTTACTGATATAATTGATTTTTGTATTATTTGTCTAACCGTATAATTAGTTTTTATATATACAACAAGTAAATATTAGGTATAACGTGATATCACGTGATCATATCAATCTCATTTTGTGATAAAAAAAACACAACATATTTGGATAAGTAGGGAGACAGACAAGACCGATCCACTTAATCCCCATTTATGATATTTTTTGCATGGAATTTTTTTTTTTTAATTCAACCCCTCCTTACTTATGGGATTTAAACATGTCCAAGGCACATTTTTTTGTGAAAATAACATTACAATGTATAATTAATCTTCTATTGAATAGTTTATTTGTGTCAACTTGATATTAAGCAAGTTCCACACTAATCTAAATTATTTATTATTTGTGTTGACATGACACACCATAATTAAATTTAAATTAAAAAAATGATCCATTATAATTTGCTAATTCAAAGAATACTTTTCATAGTATTAATATGCCGTGTGGAAATTTGCAATCTTTGTAATGAAGTTGGACAATTGACATGCATGTGTGAGGCATGTATTTATCAGGATTGCCATTAATAAAAATGAAAAGACGAATTTTCCTTGGAAGTACTGCTCTACTTGCAATGGTCAACTTCATTTGAGGTGCAGGTTTCAAATTCGAAAGTCTATTCACGTTAGATTATATATATATATATATATATATTGTGGAGAAGTGGTTCGGAAATACTCTTTAGATCCTGTGGGACACTCGTGATCCTCAAGAAGTCACCTGAAAAGGAATGAACACTCTGGTCGGGATGGCTAGAATTAGCACTCCGACGGATAAGTTAGTGTATACTCTCTTGATTGCTTATAACTCAAGTTAGACTTACTTGTACTCACATACCTCTCTTTGGTTGCTGTTCTTCTATTTATATATGCTCCTGGTCCTCAGGGTAGGGCCCACTATTAATCCGTCGTGTGATTGTTCACTCGGCCCTCCTTTTGTTGTATTCCAACTTTCAATCGGCCCTTCGCTCAACTGACTTTGTGGCCAATTAAGATATTCGGCATCCAGAATCGTACGAGACGGGGGTGAGTATAATATATACCGATTGTCTAAATATGTACTTGGCCTAACTGCGTCCCCTATTATTCGGCTCCCACAATTGCCCCCTAAACACCCCACTAACACTAGTTAGTCGGCGTGTTTGGTTTCGAACTTGAAAAGTCAAAAATTCGGCGGTTAACCTCATTCCAATGTGTGTCAGAACGCACACGTTTTCTGGTCATCATTACAAGTTCCCGCCTCTTCGTACTCTTCCTCCATTTAATGTGATTTAAAACTTTGTCTCTTCGAATGTATATTTTGAATGCTCAAAGTTTCTGGCTCGCCTTCTAGTACAACTCCTTCACTTCGCGACCTCTGCAACTTTCTCCTGTTTCTGATTATCCCTTCTGCTTCCTGTAAGTTTTCTTCTTCTTCACTCCCAATACCATTTCCTTGTTTACTTTTAGTTTTGCATAATCCTTAGGCTGGCTACGATGGAAAAAAATTTGAAAGAGCTCCTTTCTGCAGATCGAATTTCCGGCTTCCAACGCCATTATTCCATCCCCGATGACGTCCATTTGTCACTTGTGGCGGATAGCACCACTGATATGGAGAGGATCGATTAGAGTACAATCATCTTTCCTCTCCTATCGATTGTTGAGGGTGGAGTCCGTTTTCCCTTCACCCATTTTTAAGGGCCGTCCTTCGACACTGGGGTCTAATTCCTTCCTAGCCTAACGTGAACTTTTTCCGCATCATAATGGGGATTATAGAGTTGAACCATTGTCTTAGGATTAACCTAGGTATACCTGAAATTCGGTATTGTTATCCCTTAGCCAAGTCCACTGGCCGACTGGGATGCTATTTTCTCAGGGCCAAGGATACCGATCATCATTTAGTGACTATGCTTGCCAGTTCTGGCAAGCATGTTGACGACGTGATGGTCGTTGTTCGAGGCAACTAGAAATTCGGCGAGGTTGAAGATTGCCTAGATCCAGTGCCAAGGCGAAAAGGTGAACCAGGTGGCCGTATAGCTCACTCTAGTTGCTTTTATTTCCATATATATATATTCGGCTCTTCTTTCATGTACTTACCGTTTTGTTTATGCAGGCAACGATTTGAAAAAAGTGTTAGTTTCAGCCAATGACGCTGTACTTGCAGAAATTAAAATCGCTCTACAATTCGCTGGCCGTCCAAACCTTCAGAAACAAGGGAAGGCGGCCCACAGTCTCTTGCGATACGCGCTGACTTACGCAACGTTTTTGGTGACAGACCACATTCCAATTCCAAGAGGCGAAGATCATCTTACAGCCCTTATCTTCCCCAGCTTTAAAAGCCTAAAGGAGATTGGTTTAGAAGCCTCTGATTCGGAACACGTGGAAGAACAAGCTGCCGATCCAGTCGCCGAGGACCCGAACCAGTTAGAAGCCAAGGTAGATGAAGCTCTTAACTCGGCGTTCGAGGAAGCTAGACTGAATTTGTCCGACCCTCCATCCACATCAAGCCGAGGGGATGTCTCTTTCGAAGACACTTTTTTGAGCTTAGGAGACCTTCCCGGCACTTATCCTGAGGATATGGCTGGGGAATCGCTGTAGCAACTTGAACGGAAGAAAAACGCCGAAATGATGGCCGCTAGGAGGAGAGCCGAGGCCGTTCGATCGGAAACTCCACCCGCCATGGTCGCTAAGTCTACTCCTCCTGTTATTGCGAAAGAAACGACTCAGATCGTAACGGCCGAGATGGAGCAGGTAAGACGGGCGGATGAGGTTAAGCAAAGGGGAGAAAAGTGCCCCGCCAAGAAAGAAGCCGTGCACGATGAAGACCAAAGCGACAAACGGCCATGCGTTGAGGAATCAGACTTAGTTGTTTCGTTCACGATTCAACCAAGGATAAGGAATATGCCGATTGCCTCTGATTCGTCAGCTTTGAAGGACCCGGCTATGGCCTTGTGTATGGCCTCCTCAATATCCCTACCAGTTGCCTCTAATGCTAATTGCTTTGGCCGCTCAATCGGCCTTATTGGTACATTACTTGCCTTATCTGTAGTCTTCCGTCTAAATACATATATATGTATAAATATTTTTCTTATTATTTGTTTGATGTAACTCTATTTCCTTGTTCTATAGATGGTGGGCAGGATAGCTGAGATCAGCCGCCGTCAACATGACGCCATAGAACAGATCGGCCTCTTAAAAGCCGAAATTAACAATGAAAAGAACAAGGTTGTGGTAGCCTCTCAAAGAGCCGATTATGAGGCAGCGCAAGCAGCGGAGGAACGAGCGAGAGCCGACTTTGAGGCCGAGCGAGCGAGGAATTCTGACTAATTAAGGCTGGCCGCCGAGGAGAGGGCAAAGGCAAGCGAGGATGCGCTCAAGGTAGCCCAGGAGGCAATCGCCAAGCTAGAAGCCGACTTGGAAGAATCGAAGAAGGCAAAGGAAAAAGCCGACTTCGAGGCTTCCAAAACGTTCTAAGCTGGGAAGGATGCCGCCGTGGAAAGCTACGTGGTAGAAGTGCCGAAGTTCGAGAATCGGGACTTCAAACACGGCTGGGTCAAAGCCCTCACTGCTGCGAATGTGACATTGGCACAGCCGATTCCATACGAGCAGGTGGACGTTGAGCCGCTGGCGTCTGACCCTGAAGATTGATTAAGGCATATTTTGGTTTTTGGTAGGCATCTTAGATGCATAGTTTTTGTAGGTTTTTGTTAGTAGATTTTCATTTCTTTGAATGTAAGCTAATTTTCATGTGTAAAATGACTGCTATTAGCGCTCAATATATTAATGAAAATTTTCTATGCTCTCGAGTTTACTACATATAGTATTTGTCTTTAATTCATTAATGACAATTCCTTATGCTCTTCTATTTGTTAAATGAGTAAATAGTATATCTGATAGGTTAACCGAATCAATTAAACATCCTCTGCCTCTTTGCTCTTTAGACGAATAACTAAAAGAATCAGTAGTTAACAATTTGTAAATGTGTATGAAAGTTCTACCAAGTAAAACGGCTTAAGTCTTCAGCATTTGGCCGATTCTAGCTGATTAGATTAATGAATCTGCCCTTGCCCTAGCTGGTGCATGAATTGGGGCGCCGAATGATATTAGCTCATGGAGCGGCTGGGGCACTCAACCTGTTTGGCCCAAGGGCTTGCCCTATGGCCGATTAGATTAATGAATCTGCCCTTGCCCCAGCTGGTGTATGAACTGGAGCGCCGAATGATATTAGCTAATGGAGCGGCTAGGGCACTCAACCTGTTCGGCCCAGGGGCTTGCGGCTTTGAACTGGGACGCCGAATGATATTGGCCCATGGAGCAGCTAGGGCACTCAACCTGTTCGGCGCAAGGGCTTGCCTTATGGCCGATTAGATTAATGAGTCTGCCTTTGCCCCAGCTAGTGCATGAACTGGGATGGAGCGGCTGGGGCACTCAACCTGTTCGGCCCAAGGGCTTGTCCTATGGCCGATTAGATTAATGAATCTGCCCTTGCCCCAGCTAGTGCATGAACTGGAGTGCCGAGTGATATTAGCTCATGGAGCGGCTGGGGCACTCAACCTGTTCGGCCTAGGGCCTTGCGGTTGGGGCACTCAACCTGTTCGGTCCAAGGGCTTGCCCTATGACCGATTAGGTTAATGAATTTGCCCCTGTCCCAGCTGGTGCATGAATTGGGGCGCCGAATGATATTAGCTCATGAAGCGGATGGGGCACTCAACCCGATTGGCGTGAGGGCTTGCCCTATGGCCGATTTGATTAATGAATCTTCCCTTGCCCTATCTGGTGCATGAACTGGGGCGTCGAATATCGGTGGCTCATGGCTGGGGCACATGATTCAATCGGCGCCAGGCTATTGAAGTTTTAGCATTAATGAGATCGCCTCGGAGGTGCTGCACTTGTAGGGAATAAATGTAGTGAGTGCTGGGTGCACGTAGGTCCCATTAGTGTGTTCAAACTCGACTTACCCCAGTCTATTGAGGAAGGTTAGATAACTGTGAATGTCAAATAGACTATTCTTCAACAGCAGAGGAGAGGGAAGGACATTGGATGAGCTGGACGCAGAGATGAATCGAAGTGACGAGCCCATGCGCACGGGCAATTGGATGTCGAGGGAGCGGGAGAGACGCTAGTCCCCATGTTGTCGAAGTAGGTCACCCAGAAGGGAAAACATCAATGGGGCAACTCCCCTCAACCGCGCTCAATGGGAGAATCTGGTGCGACACCTCGCCCGTTGAGTTTTGCGATTTTTGTGGGGAACAAACCGATGACGGAAGCGGATTTAATTGTGAACGACCCAAATGTGGCAGTCGAGTTCGTTCGACAGATTTTCCCACCAGAAGTCCAGCAGTCGATGGTCAGTCGACGGGATTTTGAAGTGTTTTGGGAAGGCATCCATGGAGCATTGAAAGGGCTGTATACCACCTATGAAGTCGACATGCGTCTACGTGCCATACGACAGGAGATAGAGCAGAAGGATGAAAGCATTCGGAACTTAGAAGCTCGCGCGGAGAAGGCTAAGCGTAAATTGAGGAAGGCCAAGACCGCTGAGACACATTCGGCCGGCCCAGCTAACCCAATTGTGGAGGAAAGGGTGACCCAACAGTTGATAAGTCCTGTGATTGCCGATCGAGATACGGCAAGTATGTTTGCAATAGAGACTGCGAAGGCCACGACCTATGAATGAGGCTTCCACGACGGCCGAAAAGTTGGGATTGACAAGACGAAGGAAAAGCTCGCCAAGGAGGTTTGCCAATGCGAGAATCAGGGGTTCAAGCACGGGTGGGTTAAGGCCCTCCGTACCGCGGAGGCTCTCTGGGCAACAGGCATTGACTCGGCGTCGCCGTTATACCGGTGTAACGATTTTCCTTTTGCGGCTTACGAAGTTGAAAAAAGCGACGACGAAGGTGACGCCGAATAAAGATGAATCTATTGTAGCGTTTTTAACACAAGTTGAATGTAAATTATGTAATCTCGATCAATTTTATAAAACGTATCATTTTAATTATTAGAATGTTGTTTCTGCTATTTACCATTTTCGTCCATTGCGTCTATGCTCGTTAATCATAATACAAATGAAAGAAATGCCGAGTTCCGAGGCTGTAACGACCCCACCACATATAATGATTAGTACTTAATTAATTAAGAAGATTTGAAATTTAATTGCCGAGTATTATAATTTAATTTGGGATTTATGAGAATTATGGAATCTGACTCGTATATGATTCTATTAAAGATTTATTTTGGAATTAGAAATTAAGGGTCCAAATGGTTTAAGGAAGTGAAATTAAGAAGTTGAGTCAATTTAATTTTAACTACGGACCCATTTGGGAGTTTAATTAAATATTCGATTCAGTTTAGTAACATTGAGATCCGATTAATTAGGTCCGAATTGGATATGTAATTTATTGACGGAAATTTGAAGCCTGATTAGAAATTGAAGGCCCAAATGGCTTGAGAAATCAAAATTGATAATGGAAATATGTTTAACTTAATATATGGAACCTTTTGGGAGTTTAATTAAAAATCTGATTCAGAATGATAAATTAAATGAAATTAATTGGGCCCTGATGGAAGTCAAATTAGACTGATTAAATTATGTGGGATTTATGATTAGTCATAATTAATTTAATGATGTGCTAATTGAAATTTATTAAGATTAAGTGTTGCTTAATTAAATAAATCCTAAACATAAATTGAATCTAGGATTAAGAATGTGTGTGGGTGTGGGTGTGGGTGTGGGTGTGCAAAGAAACTTCTGTGGGTGTGTGCATGTGTTGTGCTGGAAGTGTTACAAGAATGCATGTGTGCACGTGTTATGAGGTCAAAAATAGGAGATGTGAATAATATGTGTGTGATGAATTGAAGAGTAGAGTACACCATTAAGTCCAAGAAGTCAAACAAAAAAGAAAAAAAGAAAGAAAGAAAGAAAGAAAACCGGGAGAGAGAGAGAGAGAGCTCACCTGGAAAAGAGTTTGCTAGAGAGTGTGAATGCAAGATGAACAACAAAGAAAGCAAAGGAGAAACAAAGAAAAGAAAGGAAACTCAAGAACTTGTGAAGAGCTTCAATCATTCAATAACTCTAGGTAAGATTTCTACCTCCAATCTTGTAGTAAATCCTTCCTTACATCTCAAATCAAGATCAAATATAATTTAATTGTATGTAAATCTACATATAATGAAAAGAAAAGAATTAAGTCAAGAACTAAGAAATTAATTTGGAAAATTTATCATGTGGGTTTAATTTGTGTTATTCCTCATGAATTTGGACTTCATCTTTACATGCATCAATGAATTTTAAGAGATTTGAAGAATTAATTTCATGTTTGGGTATAAGAAGAACAAATTTTGGTAAATTATAAATTCATGAACATTTTGAGCTTAATTTTGAATTAAAGGGATTTTGATGTAGATGGTTTGATTTTGATTACAATTTCACACATGCAAATACTTTTTAAGAGTTTTATAATTTCAATTTCATAATTTGAGGAGAATAGAAAAGAGTTAGAAATCAATTTTATGGGATTAGAAGGAAATTGACAAGAAAATGATGAATTGGGGCTAAGATCAAGTTTATGAAAATTAATTTAGAAATTAATTATCTTTGGCTTGATTTTGTAGAATCATCCTATAATACTTGAGATTTGAGATTAAATTCATGGAATTAGGTTGAAATTAGGTTTTAAACATAAAATGAGTTACATGCATGTTCATGATTAAGGAAGCTAATTATTTTGGATTTGCTTTTGAATATCTTACATGAGTTAGAGTCTAGTTCCTACATGCATGAACAAATTCTACAATTTTGCTATTCTAATTGTACATGCATCATGAATTAAGAAAGTTATGAAATTAGTCTCATAGATTTTGTACAAAATAAGGTTTTAAGTAAGAAATTAAGTAGACTCATAGTTGCGGAAATTAATTTGGAAAATTAATTGTTTTTGAT
>NW_021027126.1:588190-626543 GCF_004153795.1 Camellia sinensis | reverse complement strand
ACAAAATAAATTTTTTAGTTTAATAAGACAAAACATCATATCCAATCCATAATCATTATATTCTTTCTCTCACAAAAAATTCAAAAAAAATTAAAAGCCAAAAGTCATTTTCAAACCAGACTTTTTAGTTTCAGGTTAAAATAATCAAAAAATTAAAAAGTCAAAAAATCAACCCAATTCTCAAACCAAGCCTATCTAAGATACAAAAGATGGATTTATGTTATTATTTTTTATTAGTCAAAAAAATTAGGGAAACAACGTTACGTAATAATTTAAAAACAAAAATAATATAAACTACTAAAAAAATTAATAAATGTATGCCACACTCACACTAGATATAAATCATTTTTTGTTTAGTGAATTTTATGAAAGAAAATGTTTGAGGGTCCTAATTTTTGTGGTTCAAATGACTCAAATTTATCAAAACGACGTCGTTTTGGCAATTTTGATGTTGTTTTGTACTCAAAACGACGTCGTTTTAGCAAATTCGAGCCATTTGAGCCACAGAAATTAGAGCCCTCTATCATTGTTGTTACAAATAACATGACAATGGGAGTAAAATTTTTTTTTACATAAAAGTCATAAATATTATAAATATTAATAATTAAAATTATAAAAATTTTCATTAATTTGTATTTTTTTTTATTATCTAACACCTCTGTCAAGTAATTGTCTTTTTTTTAGTTATTAAAAAATTATTTAGATATGAAGAAAAATGAAAAATTATAATTCAGTGGAAGTTTGTAAGAAAAATTTCAAATTAATAGTATACTTCGTCAATTTTAATAATTAACGTCATAAATATTTTCATAAATTTGTAAATATTTTGAAAAGACATGCCTAATTTACAATTTTTCTAAAAAAATATACATCAAATTGTACAATCACAGCCTCCAAATACTCCAACAAGTAATCCTAATAGCCTCTTAGCCTATGTTTGGGAAGTGGTTTTTGGCCTTTTTTTGACTAAAATAGTTACAAAAAACAAAATAAGCTTTTTAACCTAATAAAACAAAATATCACATCTAACCCATAATCATTACATTCAAAAAAGCTAAAAGCTCTTCCTAAACCAGGCATTTTAACCCCAAGTTAAAATGGCTAAAAAAACCAAAAAATCAAAAAACCAACCTACTTCTCAAATGAAGCCTTAATGAAAGCTTTTGGTTAAAATGACTTTCTGGAATCGAGAACAATCACAACCTTCTATTACTCCAAACTGAATACTTTAATTTGTTGGTTGAAGAATTAAAATTGACGATATGTCACCGTAGCGTTGTATCAATTTTTTAGTTTAATCCAAATGAAGAAATCGATCACCAAATATAAATGAAGAGACAAAATGAAAAATTGCTCCATAAATGTCTCTATTCAAAACTTTAATTACAAAATGTATAGAATTGGTACTTATTTTTAATCAAAATATAATAATATAAAAATATAAATATAATTATATCGTTTGGGACGATTAATATTGGTGTAAAATTTATACCAAAAAAAAAAATATTCTCGTAAAAATTTTCAAAATATGAAAATTCAACAAAAAAAATTAAAACTTCAATTTGAATTCTCTTACATGTTCCTCCTCTTTCAGACATCCATCACAAAGAAAACGAAAATCAATATTTGACTTTGTTTAAGACGTGTGCTGAATTTTTAATTTTTTTGACTTTTTAATTATTTTAACTTGCGAGGATTTGTTTGGGATGTGAATAGGCTTTTTGACATTTTTGCTATTTTAATCTAGGGCTAAAAAGTCTCTTTTGTGATAGACTTTTTGACTTTTTTAAATTTGTATGAGAAAAAAAATGAAATGATTTTGATTTGGAGGTGACATTTTGTCTTATTAAGCTAAAAAATCTATTTTGTTATTTTGTGGCTATTTTAGCCAAAAAACCCCGTTTAGCTTGTGCCAAACGAGGGTTAAAAAACCTTGTTTAGGTTAGACTTTTTTACTTTTTTTGACTTTTGTGAGAAAAAGATAAAATAATTATAGTTTAAATGTGACATTTTATCTTATTAACTTTTTAGTTTATTTTATTTTTTTTGTGACTATTTTAGCTTTATAACTCCAAAAACCAACCTGCCAAACGAGGACTTTGTTTTATTAGGCATGCAAAGGGAGCTATGTGCAAATAAAACACCTTTAGAAGTATAATACCGTCACATGAATCGAAAAATGACACTTCTTCTCATGAAAAAATTTACAAGTACTAAGATTCATATTTTAATTAGCTTTCTTTTTATTTGGGTGGCAAATATTTAGTAATGAATTTTTTTTTTTTTGAAAATGATTTCAAAAGAAAATTTTTTTTTTTTCTGTTTGGTGGTAGTGGTGATGGAATTAAAGTAGAGGTAGAGGTAGAGGTGGTGGCATGGCGTAGAGGTGATGACAACGGTGACTGTGATGATGGTTGTGTGGTGGTGGCGGTGAGAATAGTGATATTGTTGTAATGACATTATTAAAATTTTAATTCGTATTCAAATAAATTTGTTTCAAGTGATCATAAAAAATATTTTTTATTGATTTTAATTTTTTATTATGCCAAACAACAAAAATCGTATTCAAAAAATATTTTTTTGTCCAACCATGCATATTTCTTGATCAAGATAATTTTCTAGAAATATGGGAAGCTTTTCTCGAAACATGTTCTTTGGACCGACCTTTCATTTAAAATTTCAAAATGATACAAACCAAGCACTACCTACCTACTTTATAATAATCAAACGATTACTTAAAATTAATTAAATTTTTAAGATAATGGACCAAAAGTTGGTCTGCACCACTAAGAATTCAGAAATAGATCTATCATTAAAAAAAGTGAAACAGTTGAGAGAATCACAAGAAGCCCTTCAACAAAAAGTAGTTGGGCTTTTCGAGCATGAAAAAAAAGCTCTAACATGTGTAAGCACTCTATCATGCTCCTACAGATCGATGGCCACGATTCCTTCGATCAAAACTAGAAAACAAAAAAAAAAAAAATGAAAAATTGTATAGAAACGTTGATAACCGTTCGATTATTTGACTTTGAAAAATAAAAATCACAGTTTGTGAAACATGATTATGGATGTTTTTGGTTAAAATGACGAACGATGCCGTATCTGATTGTGTTCGCCATGAAAGCGGGTGAACTGGAGCTGAACATTCAGTCCATCACATCCACCTCCGGTTTAGCGTCGGTCCGCTTTGCGAACCGGCCTTTGATCCTAGGCCTAGTCTCGGCGTAGGCTTTCCTCGATGTGTATCGAATCGTCTTTTCGAACTTTTTGTTCTTCCGCTTCTCTTTGTACCTCAAAACTCTAGCTTCCCGGTTTAATCCCTGGACCGTTCCATTTTTCAGCAAAACAGAACCACCCATATCCACTTCGATTTTCCCAAAGGCCCCATTTGTTTGGGCGCCATCACAGTCTGGAGTGGACTGTGATGGATGAACAGTGCATATAACTCATATTTGTTTTGTTTGTGACCTCCAGATTGGTAGTCTGTTTGGACTAGGATGGGCCTTAGGCGAGCGGATTGATAGTCCGGGCAAAGAGGTAGTATTACAAAAATAGTCTGTCGACTTAATGAGTTGCTGGACGTCCAGCTGGTCAACCGGTCAATTGATTTATTTATTTACTTTTTAATTTTACTTGATGGGCATTTTTTTTAAATATTAATGTTTAATGTTTTTGTATTTTTTGTTACGTAAAAATCATAATTTTATTTGTTTTATTATTTCATATAAAAATAATTTAACAATCCCCTCACTAAAAAAACAAACACAATTTTACTAATCCCTTCACTATGAAAACAAATACAATTTTACTAATCCCCTCATTATCAATCCCCTCCTTCTACCTCTGAAAACAAATGGGGCCAAAAGGATATGATATCTCAGACATGGAGCACCCATCGGGCACAATTTCAACGTCCACAGACGACAAAGACATCTGAAATACCAAAATACCAGTGAATTATATATGCAATTAGAAGATTGAATTGATCGTGTTGTGAAATTTTGATGAAGAAATCTGAAACATGAATGAATTATGGAATTGAATTCTATCAAGTTGGTCATCCAAGTTAAGAAGCATTTTACTTCAGTGATTGGTCAGCGAGTTATATAGAGATCTTATGGTGCTTACGCTTTGGCTAAAACATTGAGCTGTGTAGATATTGTTATTGTTGTTGTTGTTGTTGATGAATGAATTGAGCTTTGAGCTAGAGAAATCGATCTCCAGATAGTTGTTGTTTGTTGAATGATTCATCATTTGTAGAGATTTCGTGAGTTGAACTTGAACTGGGACTACACTATCAGTCCCAGAATTGTGAATTGATATTGGGTAATCAAAATCCAAAAATTGATCAGACATCAAAAGCTCAATTGATTTCATCTCCGGCTCGTTGCTGTCGACTTTGGCGGTGGCTCGGATAGGAATCACCAATGAAGGTGCAGTTGCGGCAGTGGTGGTGGTTTCGTGTTGGTGGTGGTCGATGATTTCGTCTGCGGCGGCGGGGACGAGGAAAGTGGCGGAGGCGCCGGCAGAAGCAATAGAGGAGTTGAAGAATGGAACCACTGGAAAACATTCGTTGGCGGCAGGAGAGGGGGTTGGCGGAGTGAATATCGCGGTCGCACGTGACACACAGAGCCACCACGTCGGCCTTGCACGTGACGCTCACTAGAGCTTGCTTGCAAACCTCGCACATTCACACGTGCTCGTGCCGCGTGTAAGCCACTACAAAAACAAAAAATACATTTAATTTATATGTATATGTATATATAGAAAGAGAAACACTTGTATATGCATATCAACGCATAATATAACCAGAAACACCATGATCTGGATCTAGTTCTTGCGGCTGGCGGAGGAGGGTGTCTGCAACGCCAGATTTGGAGTCTTCGGTGATCGAAATTGGAGAGAGAGAGAGAGAGAGAGAGAGAGTGACATTGTCGAAGATGAGCTCATCTTTCCAGGTCCATTGCCAATTTCGTGCGGCCACCACCACCGCTAGCGAAGCAGAGGGGCTCGGCGGCGGGAACGAGGAACCCTAGCTTGAAGATGAAGAACAGAGAAGAGAGAGGAGAGAGAGTGTTTTTAGTTTGTTTCAATTGAACCGTATACCAGATACCTACACCAGTGGGAAATGGGGTCACTCCTGTTCTAAAGGCACAACAGTGACTATTGTGCTTTAATTTGAGGTGTATTATGAGCTTATTTTTATGATCTGAACCATTTATTTTGTAGGGTTTGTTGAGTATTTCATGCCTACCAAACATCATATTAATCGGATATCAATAACTATATGATCGATAACCAAAAAAATAAACAATAAGTTTTTCTTTTCGATCATATAGTTATTGATATCCGATTAATATGATTTTTGGTAGACATGAAGTACTCAACAAATCTTAGAAAATGAACGGTTCGGATCATAAAAATAAGCCCATAATATACCTCAAATTGAGGCACAACAATCATTGCTGTGACCCCATTTCCTAGGCGATGGCTGAGTCCAGATCATCTATCGCAGTTCCTTGCAGCGTTTCTTGAGTCATTCCTAAACGACGTTGTTTTGGATTTTTTGTTTTTGTTTTTGTTTTTTTTCCTTCTTCTTCTTGTGCCCTATTTCTTGTCTCTCTCAGTTGAGAACCCCAACACACCTTGTGAGCAAGAACAGAGAGACATTTGAGGAGGACGATGGCGGCAAGGCAAAGTGCGATCGGCGGCGATTCTTACCCCATACTCACATATCTTACTCTAACTCCAACTCCAAGATCCCTAAATCTCCAATCCTCCATAAACGATCGAAGGGAAGAATAAAGCACCAGGAAACCAACAAACCAATCAAGCCACCGCCGCCGTCGCCGTCGCTTCCACCATTTTCGATTGGATTCTTCCAACATTCACTCCCAGGCTTAATATTTGTTTTGGTTCAATTACTTCACTCCATCCCTCACATTTTTGTTTGATTTCCCTTTTTTTAAAAAAAAAAAA
This sequence comes from Camellia sinensis, assembly GCF_004153795.1. Lineage (NCBI taxonomy): Eukaryota > Viridiplantae > Streptophyta > Magnoliopsida > Ericales > Theaceae > Camellia > Camellia sinensis. The sequence continues at coordinate 620,564 of NW_021027126.1, read as the reverse complement.
AAAAAAAATGGGATTTCGTTTACAATGGAGGTTGATTACAATTTTAGTTACGATTTTCTTAAAAATTTGGATTTTGTTATGATTTTCCTTTTAAAAAAAAGTAGGTTCTGTTTTGATTCACTTAAAATAATAATAATAATAATAATAAAATAAAATAAAATAAAATTGGATTTTGTGATCTTCAATCAATTATGATCAAGGGATGTAGGTATGTATGAGATTCAACTCTAAATGATCCTCAAAGTTTTGCTGTTTTTATCTAATTCTGTTATTAATTCTATTCTAATTTCCCAACTTCTCTTTTTGTTGCAAACCAACTGTTTGATAAATGTCTTGAGAGAGTACAATAACTATCATACCATTGATTACTATCAGTGAAGTCTTAAATGTTTTCATATGGGAAGTGGGAAATATGATTTTCAAATAATTTGAAAACCATGATTTGTTGATAATTTGATGTAGGTAATGATAAAAATGAATTGGTTGAGGAAAACATTGGTTCAAAATTGTAGATTGAGGCTCTATATTAAAAAGTGTATTAACTCATCCAAAATTATTATAACTTCATTATTATAAATCAATTAAAATTTAAATTTGGACTCAGGTAATGATGAATTCAAATCAACAATCTTGATCCTTTGGGTTTTGCTACTTCTATCCCTTGTTGGAAAGGCTCACCTAATGGTGAGTTTTCTACTTCGATGGCCTATGATGTGGTTAGAGGTCACACCTACCAAAGTGGAGATTGGAAGTGGATTTGGAAACTCAAAATCCCTAAACTCAAAATGTTTATATGGATTGTGATCAATAGGAAATTACTTACAAACTGCATGAGAGTGTCTAGGGGACTCTCTAACAACTCTACCTGTCCTATTTGTACGGAGTGTGAAGATTTGGACCATTTGGAAAAATCGTAACAAAATGATTTTTGACAACAAAACCACAAACATAGTGTTAAAAAACCATTTTTGATTACTTTGATGAAATCCTTCACTTCTTCTAAAAAGTATCACTACTTTGATGAAATCCAATCTAACTATGTGGTCTTGCCCCACTGCAAGAATAATCAAGCTTAATACAGATGGGAGTATCGAAGGGAACTCTGCCCATGGCAGCTTCGAAGGGTTGTTCCGTGATGAAAAAGGAGCTTGGGTCATTGGTTACTATGGAAGATTAGAGAATTGCACAAGCTTGGAAGCGAAACTCTGTGCTGTGTATATGGGACTCACCATAATTCTTCAAAGAGGCATGCACAAAGTTGTATAAACAGATGCATAGCAGATTATCCAGCTCATAGAAGATGGTCCCAATGAGAAATGCCCTTTCAAAAGACTGGTAGAAGATGCTTGAATCATTTTTAGGGGCTGTGAATGCAATCATTTCAAGGGATTTAAAGGACTTGCCCTTTTTTTTTTTTTTTTTTGGATTGGTACTTGATGATGTAATTAGTGTAATGATTGTGGTGGTACATTTCATTCATACTTGAGAATACAAATAAAGATGGTTACAATTGTGTTGGTATATGATTAATAATATATTTGGTAATGCCTAATAATACGTTTTGTTTCATTTGCTTTATGATATGTTTTGTTTCATTTGAATTTTTTTCCCCTTTCCATATTTCTAGCCCTTTACCTACCACAATCCAAGCAATAAACGTGATTTGTAAATAAAACAGTGCAGATTTTTTTAAGAGAATAAAAATTACAAAAGGGAAAGAAAATATAAAGATCACCCAAATAAAAATTTCATTGGAGGAAAGGACCAATTGGCCAGAAAGCAACATAATAAACATACATAATAGGGAACCAGACCAAAAATAACACCACCTAAACATTAATTCTAACAAATCAAAGACTCATTAACTTAGTTGAATTCCCATCCATCAATACTTAGTAGCCAATCTAATAGTTTAAAGCATCAAGCATCATCTTTTTCTTGCAACTGGTCACAAGTTGACAGCATCTACCCAAAACACCACCTAAATTGTTCACTTGTCTCCAAACCTTCAGTTATGTCACTAGTGTTTGGATTAATAACCTGACAAATAACAAATAAAAATGAAATTAATAAGGATCAATGTAAGAATAATAGTCTATTTATTGAAAATCAATTAAGTCAAAAAGAAAATTTTAGTTTGCAACAAAAATTCTTCAAGATAATTGTATATTAAGATTATCTCTCAAGACATTTATCAAACAGTTGGTTTGCAACAAAAAGAGAAGTTGGAAAAATAGAATAGAATTAACAACAAAATTAGATAAAAGCAGCAAAACTTTGAGGATCATTTAGAGTTGAATCTCATACATACCTACATCCCCTGCTCACAATTGATTGATGATCACAAAACCTTTTTTTTAAAATTTTTTTTATGTGAATAAAAAAAAAAACCTACTTTTTCTTTAAAGGGAAAATCATAACAAAATCTAATTTTTTTAAAGAACAGGTTATGGTTGTAAGTTATTTTACAGTCTATTATTATTGTTAAGCCCAAGGTGGAAAATCTTATTGAGGCTTTTAATAATTTTTTACATTGTAAAATCAAAAAGAAACAGAGACTGAAATGTATAAAACACACTACAACAAAAAGCATTTTTGGCGATATTTTTTAGCAACCAAATTGAATTTAGTTGCCAATTGAATGTTTTTGGCGACAATATACGTGTTGGTCACCAAAAATACACCATTAGCGACAAATATCTCAATTGGGCGCCAAAAATGTATGGCACCAATTTAATTTTTTGCCCAGGAGTGCTAAAAATGTTTTGGTGACCAAATTAATATATGGCGACGAAACTTTTGATCGTCAATTGTAACTTTTTGGCGACAGAATTAAAATAGTCCCAGAAAGGTGAATGATATTTATGTCAACCTAATGATTTTTGTCGCCAATAAATTAGGGGTCAAAACGACGTCATTTTGAATTTGTCTTCTTTTTCTTTTTTTCTTTTTTTTTATGACCTTTAGGTGAATAGACAAGATTGACCTAATATTCATCTCATTCTACAACCTGAAGCGGCACAGCAGAAGACAAAGAGGTATGTCTTTTCTCCCTCTTCTTCGTCTCTCTTTCTCTCTCCCTCTCATTCTCCCTCTCCCTCTCACTCTCTCACACTGCCTCATTTTCCTCTTTTTCTTCTTTGTCATTAATTTGATTCTCTTGTTCGGCATGGCAGAACACAGCATAACATTGATATTGGGACTTATTTTTCCCTCTCCCTCTCACTCTCTCACACTGTCTCATCATCCTCTTTTTCTTCTTTGTCATCAATCTAATTTTTCAGATTGATATTCTGATTTTCAGGATTGATATATTCTGATTTTCGGATTGATTTTGGAACTGATTTTCGGGACTGGTATATTTTTATTTTGAGACTGATTTTGGAACTGATTTTTGGATTTTAGGACTGATATTCTGATTTTGAATTTTTTGGGGACTGATATTATAATTTTGGGACTAATTTTGGGGCTGATATTTTGATTTTGGGATTGATTTTGGAACACAGGACAACATTTCGTTGTTTGTTTGTTTGTTTGTTGTTGTTGTTCATTATCAAAGGCTCATTGACAGTACTTCGTTGTTTATTTTGATTTTGGGACTGATTTGGGTTCAAAATTTTTTTTTTCTTCATAGATTTAGTGTCCTAAAATAATATTCACTAATCAAAAATCTATACATGGTTTCCTTTGTCATAAACAAAATATTAATGATTTTTATAAAATCAAGTACTTGTATTTTGATTTTTTTATTAAAAGTTTGGTAGCTTATGTAATTACTCTCCTTTCATCTCCTTTGGCACAAATTTCTTCATGTACATGTATGTTTGAGTTACTGCTTTTGTCACCAAGAAGCAGATTCAATACATTGTGGAATCAATAATTTGATGACACTTTAAGTACATATAATAGTTTTGCCAATTTTATATGAAATTAGTCATATGATTTATTGTGTATGATCATGAACTACTTCCCTTTACACTCTTATGGCAAAAATTCTAATCAACCATCTAGCCAAAGAATCCATGAAGGAAATAAAAACCCCATCTCACATGATACAAACAATAATATAAATAAATTAAAAAAAGGCTCTAAATAATCTAAAAATGAGAAACAGATATAATTAGTCCCAATCTCATAACTTGGGCTATTATTCATTAGAGAGTATATTCTGTTGTATAGTTTAAGTGCATTATATTGTAAAAATTATCTCTTTATGAAATTAAATTCAAGAATTGTTTGAGCTATACTTTTTAAGGATTAGTGTTTTATGCCCATCAATACAATTCTAAATTTGATCCTATTTCAAAATTCTATCGTCATATTAATTGTTCATTTGTGGTAAATTTTTCTTATTAAGGGTTTTACTTCTTTTGGCAACATGATTATAATTTTGAAGAACAAAAATCATACGAATTAATGTTGACATGATGAGAAATAAGGCATTAGTTTCATCTTTTAAAGAAATTAGCTAAAACTGTTTCTGCTATTGAAGTCTTTCACAAACTATAGCTTTCTTTTCTGACCCAAAATAGCCTAATTTCTTGTATCATCTGCAAAAGAAATCACTAAATTAAATAATCATATCTTGTTATCTAACCTTCGCTTTCCACTAGAGAATTCTCATCCTTTCTTTTCTTTTACTGCTATCCAATTGTTGCTTTCCAATTTGTTGAATTTCTTTTCCACTTCTAGTTTTTGCTTTAGCTACTTTGTTTTACACAATTCACTATTGTGATTGTGGCTTCTTTTGTAGAAAAAAAAGGAAAAAAAATAAAAAAGAAAAACAGAAGAAGACAAGACACGAGTATCCTTGTATGTTATTTTTTTTTTGATAACTCAGGTATCGCCAACCCGCTGCTTTTAAGGGAAGGCAGGACTAATCCTGAGGGCCCTGAAGTTAACGACCGGGCAAACCTCCAGTGGCCCCAAGGGGTGACTCGAACTTGAGACCTGTGGATTTTATCCTCCAGACTTTACCATTCGGCCACTTGCCTTGTATGTTATTTGATATTTATTTCATGCCCATAACTCTTTATTAATTTCATGTATTGTGCGATTTTAGTTTAAACTTTGACTTACAATTACAATTGTTATAGGTTATTGGCTAATGCAAAAAAATAAAAAAGCTACAATCATTCATTGGGGGCAATTACTACATCGAGTAAGTTTTGACTATTTGTTCGAGCATTTTTAATTTACTTATAGAATTTTGGCACTTTTTTTTATTAAATTTGTGGTTGTTAGAGGATACACTTTTTTTTTTCCTAATGTTTTGAGCATTCATGATATGACAAATACTTAGATGACCCGAAGAACTATTTGACATATAAATAAGATAAGACCGAATGCGCTAATTAGGGGTGACTGCTGTGTTTGGTTTCAAAAATCTTAATTTCATGTCGAACTCAACAAATAAATAAGTCAAATAGCTAAAATAGATGAATATGTTTTTACAAGAATAACTAAACTAATATGTAACAATTTCAACACTAGAATTTATTTCGCTATTCTAATTTATATATCCATTTCATCACTTACTATATGATTATTTTTCACCCTTAACTATAGATTGCATATTCTACTTGAATCACTTACTATTGTTAATACAACTTTGTTAATAATGTAAATTATTTTATGGTGTAATGCGTACAACAACTTTTATAATTCAAGATTTAGAACTATCAAAGTAGGATACTTGGATATCACTATTAGACAAAAACTTTGGAGCAAAACATATGGAACCATAATCCTGTAAAATCTGTAATTAATATTGCCATATCACGTGGGTCATTGTAACAACTAAATAATTAAGTTAGTCTTACATATAAATTACATATGCCTAATTAAGTTAAAGGTATATTTTAGTATATTTTGCATTGTGCATTCATAAATGGGATAGGACTACTTTAATGTACATAATAACAAAAGAATTTCACATAACGTTGGCTTTGTAGGTTACCCAATATGGACAAGAGTTGGATGTTACCTATGAACAGGATGAGTTCCCAATATAGAGATAGGGTGAAGGCTTTTGCTCAATTTGCAATGACAAATGTAGGGCCAAATGATAAGATTCATTGCCCTTGTATGGACTGTTTGAATTGTACTAGTAAAATTGTGGAGTATCATTTGGTCAAGAAAATGGATGCCCCCTTTTTTATAAGACTTGGGTGCATCATGGGAAATTTGTTCCTATGAATCAATCTCATGCATTGAATGATGACAACCATAATGACTTTGGAAGTATTGGGGATAGAATGGAAGAGGAGACAGGCGAATATCAAGATGAAATCCTAAATTTGTAAGAAGATGTTTATATGGGAACTATCATGAATGATGATGAAAACGAGGGGGATGAAGAGGATGATGACGATGATGATGTGGCTAATAATGTCGAAAAGAGGATCTATCCAACTTTAACAAATTGTTGAATGATGCTCAAAGACAGTTGTACCGTTTAGGGGGTGAAATTGTGAAATGATCACCGAAACTGTCGAAACTTAGCATGGATAACTCGCTTAAGCCTAAATAGACTTGTAGGAACAAACGGGACCTCAATTGGATTTCTGGTTAGAAAATTAGAAAGAAAATTGTAAAACACAAGACTTAAAAGGCCCATTTGGGGGGCAAAATTGCGAAATGATCACTGAAACTGCCGAAACTTGGCACAGACAGCTTGCTCAAGCCTAAATAGACTTGTAAGAACAAACGGGACCTCGATTGGATTTCTGATTAGAAAATTAGAAGGAAAATTGTAAAACACAATACCTAAAAGGCCCGTTTGGGGGCCGAAATTGTGAAATGACCATCGAAACCGCCGAAACTTAACACGGGCAGCATGTTTAAGCCTAAATAGACTTTTCGGAACGAACGGGACCCCGATTGGATTTCTGGTTAGAAGGTTAGAAGGAAAATTGTAAAACATAAGACTTAAAAGGCCCATTTGGGGGGCGACATTGTGAAATGACCGCCGAAACTGCCGAAACTTAGCACGAGTAGTTTGCTTAAGCCTAAATAGACTTGTAAGAACAAACGGCACGTCGATTGGATTTCCAGTTAGAAAATTAGATGAAAAATTGTAAAATACAAGACTTAAAAGGCCCGTTTGGGGGGTGAAATTGTGAAATGACCACTGAAACTGCCGAAATTTAGCACGGGCAGCTTGCTCAAGACTAAATAAACTTGTATGAGAAAACGACATCCCGATTGGACTTCTTGTTACAAAATTAAAATCAAAATTGCGAATCTAATATTGTTTTTTCTTTTTCATGTGATAGATTGGCAATGGTGGAAAATAGTTCGGGCTGCATCAAAAGATTTGATTTTGTATTTTTGAAAATATTTTGACATAGGATTTTAGTAAATGACTTATGGGTTAGATGTTTAGCATTAAAATATTTGGTTTTGTGTTTTTGCAAATATTTTGACATAGGATTTTAGTAAATAAGTTGTGGGTTAGATGTTTAGCATCAAAATATTTAGTTTTGTGTTTTTGAAAATATTTTGACTTAGGATTTGGTAATGGATTTGTGGGTTTGATGTTAATAGTTTGTATGTACTTTGGTATGAATGTTTCAAATTGATAGAGAATTGTAATTACGTTTATTGGGATTTTAATAGCTATTAATTTTGAATTATTATGAATGTCTTGCACAGGTGTATTACTATTTACATTGCATTTGTGTATATATTGTGTATAGAAAAACAGGTGTTTTGGATTATTTTGAACAAAAAAATTATTAAAATCCAAATTTGTACAATGAATTTTTAGTGACAGGTGATATTTTGGTCATTGTTAATATATTTGGCGACAACATATTGTTTTGTCGCTAAAAGTTAGTGGCTATTCCAAGAACTTTTAGCAACCAAAACTTAATCGTTGCTGAAAAGTTGGTTTTTAGCAACCAAATTAATTTTGTCGCTAAATAGTTCTTTTGGCGACGAATTTATTTGTCGCTAAAACTACATAGCCTATCCAAATCTTAACCTTTTAGCGACAAATTAGAATTTTATAACGACAAGTTTTCGCTTATCATTTTGGTTCGTAAAAATTTCTTTTACAATTTCTTTTTTAAATTTAATAAAATAATAACTAAAATTGATTATAAAAGAAATATTAAATAAATTGGCCATAAAATCAACTAAAATAATATAACCAGGAATTAATATAAATATTTTATAAACCGAGAAAAACAAATTTAAAATAAAAATTATAGAAGGTCTCCCTAAAATTAAGTAAACAAAATAAGGTTTTACAAAAAAAATAAAAATAAAAATAAATAAATAAAATAATAATTAGGGATGAAATCACATTTTTAGGATGAAATATCTTAGAGCATCTCCAATGGTTTGCCGCTGCCATTGCTATAATATAGAAGCTGTGTTGAAAAATGATGCTCCAATGGTTGAATATAGTAGTTGCCAAATTTGAGAAATGCCAAAACTTGTGTCAAATTTGACACAAGCTTTGGCAGCTGCCATTTGTGCTAACTCAGCCAAAACTAATTGTTTCCTTCCTTCCCTCCCTCTCTCATTCCCTCCCAACAACTGTTTCACCATTTTTTATTTTTCAAAATTCACCAAAAAAAAATTTCAATAATTTTTTTTTAATTTACCCAAAATCAGCAAATTCAACAAATCTTTTTTTAATTTGGTCGAATTCAAACAAATTCAAATTTTAAAAAAAAAAAAAATTTCTCAAACAAATTCAACAAATGTCAGATTCAACAAAAAAAAAATTCAACAATTTCATAATGAGCTCAACAAGCAATTTCATAAGTTCAAATCTCAAATCTCAAAATATGAACAAAACTGAAAATAACAAATACCTGGTTTTGGTAGTTCAAAGTAGATCTAGTCGGCGATCGTCTCTTCGATCTTGTATCGTCGCTGATCGAAGATAGAGAGAAGAAAGATAGAGTGACAATGAGGAAGAGGTAGATATGGTGATCGTCTCTTCCATCCTAAGAGTGAGTGAGAGAGAGAGAGAAGGTGAGGGGTAGACGGTTGCCGATCGTCTCTTCGATCTTGTACCATCGCCAATCGAAGAAAGAGAAGAGAGATAGAGTAACAGTGAGGGAGAGATAGAACAGAGACCAAAGAGAGATAGAGTGACAGTGAGGGAGAGGTAGATCTGGTGATCGTCTCTTCCATCCTAGAAGTGAGAGAGAGAGAGAGAGAGAGGAATGAAAGTAAGGGAGATGGAGACATGATTCGTAGTCGATCGAAGAGAGAGAGAGAGAAAAAACAGATAGAGTCTGAATGAGAGTGAGAGGAAGAGGGAGAGGGAGAATGAGAGAGAGAGAGAGAGAGAAAGGGAGACTAAGAAAGGGAGAGGAAAGGGTTGGATGATTCTGGATCTTTATCTCAACCGTTGGAAATGGTATTGCGTGGACAGTGGTGATCTATCTTGGAAAGGCAAAAAAGTCGTCGTGCTCTTTTTGCCTGGAAAAAAAACCCAAAAAAAAAAAGAGAGAGAGAGAGAAGCTATAAACTTGGAGGGAATAATATAAATATATAATTTTTTTTAGAAACAATTAAAAAAAAGTCGCAAAAGACAAAAAATAAACAAAAAAAAAATACTAAAAAACTTATATCCAAACAACACCTACAAACTTGGAGGAAAAGTTGGTTGAGATTTACCAAAATAGCAAGTGACCATTGAAGCACCATTGCTATGATTTGGCAAAATAACACCATTCATTGTCAAATTATAGCAATAGCAATGTATTATAGCAACAACCATTAAAGATGCTCTTAATTACTAAAAGTACGATTTTTAGTGACAAAATTGAATTATTTAGTGATAAATTTCTATTATTTTGAGACTAAAAGCATCGTCTAAAAAAAAAAACTTTTAAGCACAAAATTATTTTGTTTTAAAAAATGCATTTTTAACAACATTTTCAAAATTGTAACCAACGGTCATTTTTTTTTTAACTTTACTAGACAGAATTTTAGTGATAACTAGCCTCCTAACAGGTTTTGCGACGATTATTTTTTTAAAATTTAGAAACAAAAAAGTTTAATCACTCACAATAACAAGAGTGAGTTTTAGAGATTAAATTTTTTTCTTTACAATTGAAATTTTTATTAAAAAACTTTTTGGACCAATTCTTATCGTCGCAAGGATAGTCGTTAAAAAATCATTCTAAATTTTTTTTTAAAAAAAATGATTTTAGCGACAAATTTTAAAAATGCTAATAAATGCACTTAAACAAAATAATTTGGTTCCAAAATTATAGTAATTTATGACTAAATGTCAAATTTTTTGAAAATACAATAATTAATAACACTTTTAGTAACAAAAATATTTCACCCCAAAAAGATGATTTTATCATTAAATTTTGATTTCTAAAACTTTTTTTTTTTTTTTGTTACAGAAAAATTCTCCCTACCCTTCCGCAAGTCTAAGGTAGCGCCCCTTGCAGAGATCACCACGGTGTCCTGTTAGCCGTTTCGAGCGAGGAGACTATAACCTAGGAACTTGCTCCGACCTCCCAAGATAAGCCCCACTTAAGTCAGGACTCGCATAGCGGGGGAGCATTGAACCCACACCAAGTGCTGATTAGACAACTTGAGGTCCAACCTCCTAACCAACTGTGCTTTGCCCAGGAGATTGGCCCAAGAGAGAGAGAATTGAATCTGTGACCTTGAGGCTTAAACTCCAAGCCTTAATCACAATGCCACCCACCCCTAAGTTATTTCTAAAACTTTAATTTATTGTAACACCTAAAAATTTTATATGTTGTAATATTATTTCTTTTAACCCGCCTAATTAGTAACTTGATGGACAAGTGGCACAATCACACCCTCATCTGACATCCTAGGTTCCTGCCTCTTGATTTTGAGAATCTCAAAAGTTGTTTTTCATGCCTCTTCCATTTATAGCAACACCTCTCTTCAATCACCTCTAGAGCTTATTTTCATGGCTATGAATCATCATCACTAAATTTTGTATCTTCCTTCCCAAGCTTGCCATCACCTCTAAATCTTTGCCAAGTGCCTCTATAATCTTGTGTGTTTAAATTAGGTATTTGTATCAAGAATCCATCACTTGTTGCCTAATTCCATGCTGGCTTGTTCCTAGCTAGCCTCGCTGATTTTGTGCACTAACTTGCCTAATTCTGCTGGCATGTTGTTGGCCTCACAATATTTCCTTTTGAAAAATTTAGAAATCCGTTAGATATTGATTTGTGATTATGTATCAATTTAAACAATAAAACAATCCCAATCAAACAATCAAGACAAATCAACACAACGATTTTAACGTGAAAAAACCACAATTGGAGCACCTCCAATTGTGATAAAAAAATCACGGGCAACAGCCACAAAACAATCCACTAAGAAGATATAAAGAAATTACACAGGTATACTCTCAATTACCTAGCGAATCCACGCCCGAATTGAACCAACTCCTATGTGCCTCTTCCAGCCCCGTCTTCACCTCAGAATTGTTTTGACGATGAGCCACTCCAGAATCCACCAAAGCTTCAGGCTCAAATTCTTCAGAATCCACCGGAGAACAACTCTCTCTTTTGTATAGAATGAACAAACAAACCTTTGATGTATTCTTCTTAACCCATGAGTTGAATACTCAATTAAACATCAAAGAAAAATAGCAAAATATCCCCAGATATAAACCTTAATATCCAAAAAGAAGATCTGAAGAAGTAATCCTAAAATCTGACAGAAACACGTACTTATAGAAATTTAGGATTGCGAAGCTCGCTCGAGCGAGGAACCAAAAACGCGTGTTTTCCATAAGTGGCTTCGCTCGAGCCAAACAACCTGCGCTTGAGCGTAAAACCATCCTTCTCAGGTTTTTTATAGGCGCGACCTTCGCTCGAGCGAGAACTCCTTCGCTCGAGCGAGCAAGGGCGGATATGCAACTTCGAATGCAATTTTGCATTTTGCTTCGGGAGCGCTGCCCCTCGACCCTGCCTGGGCGCTGCTCCGGACCCGCCAAGGGTCGCTGCCCCCTGGACCCCCGCGAGCTGACCGGGCAGCTAGATCCCTGTCATAATCGGCGAAGTGGCAATCTTGAAAGTATTAACATCACAAACTTCTCTGCAAGGCACAATTCGGGATGGATTCGCATATAAAAACTCATAGCCTCACTAAAATAAAAAGTGCGAAAATAAGTACAACTGAAAGAAGTTTTGTTAAACGGGATTGCCAAAAATAAAAACCTAACACCTTTGGAATGAATCATAAATCTAAACATTTTAAGAAAAAAATCGAAAAAATTGCAAATCAATTTGATTCACACTAAATTGCACGATTTGATATTAATTTTCTGAATGCATGGTTTGATCTTGATTTTTATAATAGGCGACCTATATTTTATGGTTCAATCCATGGTTTATAATTATAGTTCTAGTTAAGAGCAAAATTGTACCATTTAGATATATATACATATTCATAAATTGCTATTTATTATAGACACTCAGGAGTCGTTTGGTTTTGGCTTTTTTAGTTGGCTTTTTGACTTTTTTGACTTTTTTAGTCTGGAACTTTTTTAGTTGTTTGGTATTCTTGTTTGGCTTTTTTGACTTTTTAGCTTTGGAATTACAAAATTGCCCTCTACTTAGAAATGATGCTTTTTTGACTTTTTGTTTGTATATGGGTTAATTTAGTAATTTTGTAACTTTTTTATCTTTTTGTGATTTTATAATTTTTTTTTTTTTTTTTTATTATAAAATAGCCAAAATGGTTTGCCAAACCAAGGCTCAAGTACTTTACTAATGTCTCATATATATTCATAAGTTGTTAAAACTCTACTCTAATAAATGTGCTATTATATAATTATATAATTAGTTCTAAACAATCTTTTAAATATTCTTGTTTGTACAATAATGCATATTACTTAATGTTTTAATATGCTACGGTAATATGGTAAACGATGACAATGTTTATAAAAATTTGTCATTTCAAATTAAATCGAACCACATTTTCATGGTTCAGTTTGGTTTTAAATTTTATGGAACCATAAGTAATAATTTGGTCTTAGTTTATTTTAAAATTGAACCAAATTAGATCATACTCATCCCTAATTTTAAGTTCAATTTCTCCTAATGTTACACTCATATTTGTTGCCGTATGTGATTTGCAAGTCACTATACGTATATGTAACATACCCTTATATTTAATTACTTTTAAAATATAATATTTAAATTGTTTTTTATTTAATCTAAATTACTCATAAATAAAATTTAAAATAATTATATGTACTAAAAAATACTTTACGAATTAATTTTCTTTTACTTTTTTCACTTTTATTCAAGTATTCAGTTTTTATATTAAAATTAAATATATTTCTTATTTTTTTGTCTATCATATTTATGTTTTATTATTAATTTATATTGAATTTCCTATTTAATATGAAGTTGTTTATTAAGAAAATTTTATATTTAATTTAAAATTTATATACATATATATAATTATACATAAAATGTATAAACAATTTTAAAATAGGTATTAACAAAAAATTAATACTTAACATAATTAATTTATATGTTTTATTAATTTAACTGTAACATACTTATATTTAATTTTTTGAAATAATTTTTTTTATAACTTCCATTCCTACTTTTTTTGTTTTTTTTGTTTTTTTGATTTCCAACTGAATAAAAATAAATAAATAATTAGAATCACTTTGAATTGTTTGTTAATATTTTTCTTCCCAATTCAACTATTATTATTAATGTCAAATTAAGTATTTATTTTACTATGTTATAATTTAATCATATAAAATTATTATATATTTATTTTAATTACACTTTTATAACACGATAGGATTAAGATTATTAAATAACACATAAATAATTTAATAGATCACGTCATTTATATATTATTACATTATTTCATGATAACAAAAATTAAGTGAAACATTATTCAAACCATTTTCCATGGGACCAAAAGGAAAAAAAAAACAAAAAACAAAACGGTGCCGCATTAGCTCGTAGCAGTTACTGTTGTGCTTAAAGCACAACGGCATCTCCTAACCCATTTGATCCCATATTGAGAAAGTTAATTGATTCTTGTGTAGACATATAATTTCGATCTCAGATGTATCTAGGTAAAAAAAAAAAAAGCTAGAAACTATCCCATCATATGTTTATTTTTGTTAAATTAATTAATAATTTCATTTTAGAAAAAAAAAATTTAATTTTTTTTTGAAAACTCAACCCATCCAATTCCTCCTAAGCTACGCTTGTTTTTGGTAATTAATCTTTTATTAATTAAAAAAAAAATTATATATGAAGAGAGATATACAAACCAACCTCCTCACCCCCCTAAACTCCAACTAATTGTTTCCTTACATTGAATCTATATGTTGTCCTAAAACAGCCCCCCTTTCCCGACAAGACACATGAATAAGAGGAAAGATCATATCTACAATGTCAAAATCAAAGAAATCTATATTGGAACTAGAAGCTTACATGGAGAGGCAGATTTCATAATAGTTTTAGAATAATGATTTTTTTGTTTTTTAATTTTTATTTTTACAAATAACATGACAATGGGAGTAAATTTTTTTTTTATACATAAAAGTGATAAATATTAATAATTAAAATTATAAAATTTTTCGTTAATTTGTATTTTTATTTATTTATTATCTAACACCTCTGTCAAGTAATTGTATTTTTTTAAGTTATTAAGAAATTATTTAGATATGAAGAAAAAGGAGAAATTATAATTCAGTGAAAGTTTGTAAGAAAAATTTCAAATTAATAGTATACTTCGTCAACTTTAATAATTAACGTCATAAATATTTTCATAAATTTGTAAATATTTTGAAAAGACATCACTAATTTACAATTTTTCTAAAAAAAAATACATCAAATTGTACAATCACAACCTCCAAATACTCCAACAATTAATCTTAACAGCCTCGTAATGAAAGTTTTTGGTTAAAGAATCAAAATCGACCATTTGTCACCGTAGAGTTTTATCAATATTTTAATTTAATCCAAACGAAGAAATTGATCACCAAAAATAAATGAAGAGACAGAATGAAAAATTGCTCTATAAATGTCTCTATTCTAAACTTCAATTACAAAATGTATAGAATTGGTACTTATTTTTAATAATCAAAATATAATAATATAAAAAATATAAATATAATTATATCGATTGGGACGATCAACATTAGTGTAAAATTTATACCAAAAAAAATATTGATCTAAGAATTTTCAAAATATGAAAATTCAACAAAAAAATTGAAACTTCAATTTGAATTTTCTTACATGTTCTTCCTATTCCGGAGATCCATCACAAAGAAAATAAAAATCAATATTTGACTTTGTTTAAGATGTGAGTTGACTTTTTAACTTTTTCACTATTTATTTAAGATGTGGATTAAAAAGTCTCTTTTGGGTTGGACTTTTTGATTTTTTTAACTTTTGTGAGAGATAGATGAAATGATTATTTTTTAGATATGACATTTTGTCTTATTGACTTTTTAATCTATTTTGGGTTGTTTGGATGATCTAAATAAGTGTACAATTTGTGTTTTTACGAAAAGTGTGTAAAAAAATAGAGAGATGATGTGATGAAAAAAAGATAAAAAAATAAAAAGTGTGTACTTATTTAGAATAGCCAAACTTAACCTTTATCTTTTTGCAACTATTTTAACTTTGTGGCTCCAAAAACTAACATGCCAAACGAGTGATTTGTTTTATCAAGTATCCAAAGGGAGTTATGAGAAAATAAAACACCTTTAAAAGTATAATACTGTCACATGAATCGTGAAATGACACTTCTTCTCATGAAAAAATTTACAAGTATTAATGTTCATATTTTAATTAACGTTCTTTTTGTTTGGGTGATAAATATTTACTAATGAAAAACATTTTTTATGTTTAGTGGTAGTGGTGATGAAATTAACGTGGAGGCGGAGGTGGTGGCATGATGGAAGAGTGATGGCGATGGTAATTGTGGTGATTGGTGGAGATGAGAGTGGTGGTAGTATTGTAATGACATTAGTAAAATTTTAATTAGAAAAATATTTTCTATTCAAATAGATTTATTTTAATTTTTTATTATGCCAAACAATAAAAAATAATTTTTAAAAAATATTTTCTGTACAACCCTACATAATTCTTGATCAAGATAATTTTCTAGAAATATGGGAAGCTTTTCTTGAAACATATTCTTTGAACCGCCCTTTCATTTAAAATTTCAAAATGATACAAACCAAGCACTGCCTATCTACTTTATAATAATCAAACGATTACTTAAAATAATTAATTAAAATTTTAAAATAATGAACCAAAAGTAGGTCTGCACCACTAAGAATTCAGAAATAGATCTATCATTAAAAAAAGTGAAACAGTTGACTTTCAGAGGATCACAAGAAGCCCTTCAACAAAAAGTAGTTGGGCTTTTTGAGCATGAAAAAGCTTTCACATGTGTAAGCACTCTATCATGCTCTACAAATCGATGGCCACGATTCCATCGATCAAAACCAGAAAACAAAAAAAAAAGCTAAAAATTATACAGAAACGTTGATAGCCGTTCGATTATTTGACTTTGAAAATTAAAAATCACAGTTTGCGAAACATAATTGTGGAAGTGTTTGGTTAAAATGACGGAACGACGCCGTATCCGATTGTGTCCGCCATGAAAGCGGATGAACCGGAGCTGAACATCCGGTTCATCACATCCACCTCCGGTTCAGCGTCTGTCCGCTTTGCGAACCGGCCTTTGATCCTAGGCCTAGTCTCGGCGTAGGCTTTTCTCGACGCGTATCGGATAGTCTTCTCAAACTTTCTGTTCTTTCTCTTCTCTCTGTACCTCAAAACTCTAGCTTCCCGGTCCAATCCCTGGACCGTTCCATTGTTCGGCAAAACGGAACCACCCACATCCACTTCGATTTTCCCAAAAGGATACGATATCTCTGACATGGAGCTCCCATCGGGCACAATTCCAACGTCCACGGACGACGAAGACATCTGAAATACCAAAATACCAATGAATTATATATGCAATTAGAAGATTGAATTGATCGTGCAGTGAAATTTAGATGAAGAAATCTGAAATATGAATGAATTATGGGATTGAATTCTATCAAGTTGGTCATCCAAGTTAAGAAGCATTTAATGGTGCTTACGCTTTGGCTAAAACATTGAGCTGTGTAGATATTGTTATTGTTGTTGTTGTTGTTGAATGAATTGAGCTTTGAGCTAGAGAAATCGATCTCCAGATAGTTGTTGTCTGTTGAATGATTCACCATTTGTAGAGATTTCGTGGGTTGAACTTGAACTGGGACTACACTATCAGTCCCAGAACTGTTAATTGAAATTGGGTGGTCAAAATCCAGAAATTGATCAGACTCAGACATCAAAAGCTCAATCGATTTCATCTCCGGCTCGTTGCCGGCGACTTTGGGGGTGGCTCCGATAGGAATCAGCCACGAAGGTGCGGTTGCGGCCGCGGCGGTGGTTTCGTGCTGGTGGTGGTCGGTGATTTCGTCTGCGGCGGCGGGGAAGAGGACTGTGGCGGAGGAGGCGGCGGAAGCGGTGGCGGAGTCGAAGAATGGAACCACCGGAAAACGCTCGTGGCGGCGGGAGAGGGGGTTGGCGGAGTGAATATCGCGGTCGCACGTGACACACAGCGCCGCCGCGTCGGCCTTGCACGTGACGCTCGCCGGAGCTTGCTCGCAAACCTCGCACATCCACACGCGCTCGTGCCGCGTGTGAGCCACGTCACATCCCATACACAGAAACACCGAGTCAACTCGGCAGAAGACCAGCGCCGCCGCAACCTTACACGAGTCACACGGCTTCGCCACTACACCCCACCAATTCCCACCACCACTCTCTTCCATTCTCTCTCTCGCTCTCTCTCTAATTTTTTTATTTATTTATATTCTCTCTCTCTTTCTCTCTCTTTCTCTAAATTATTTGATCCAATATCTCTGTCTCTGTTTCCATCTATATGGTTGTAATAATCTAGTTGTTGACAAATGCAAGGGGGACACGTGGAGGGAGTAATAGCCACGTAAAAGGGTTTATGACGTAATAAATTATAATAATATTTGGGTGTATTATTATTTGGATATTTTTTGTGTTATGTAGTTGTCAATATGTCTGTGCCGACGTAGGGCCCACTTGGAAGGAGGTGGATGAATTGACAGACTGTTTGATGAAATTTCCGTGAGACCATTTCCCATTTTATAAAATGGCGGGAAATGCTGGAGACCCCCAGCTCCAGGGCACCCCCACCCCCACCTCCACGTGGGGGCTGCTTGTGGCTGAAAATCAAAAACGGTAATGATACATCCCACTAAAAGTGGTGCTCTAAAGCACCACTAATGAGTTGACAAGCACTTTAACTAAATAAATAAATAAAAAACAAGACACAAGTAGTGGGTCCCGTCCACTGCCACATCACTAGTGGTACTTTTAGAACACCACTTTTAATGGTCTCAAACATTATTATTTTATAAAATATGGATTGTTGTTAAAGCGCGTCGCCTCTCTTCAGCTTAATTTAGTTCAGTTTGTAATTAGATTGAATTGTATTGTTGGATTCCGTCAATTTATTACAGAGTTTGTATTGATAATTTCAATCGTTCAATGTATGAAATTTATTAAGTATTTTATTTTTATAGAAAATTATATTGATTGGATATAAATAACTACTTAATAATATTTCTATCAGCGTTTAGTATGATTTAAAAAATATATGTATATGATCTGATCAAGTAGCAATTGATATTCGATCAATATGATTTTATGTAAGAATAAAATACATGATGAGCCTTACGCATTGAATCGTTCAGACCATCGATGTGAACTCTATGATAGACTCACAAAAGCTTAACAGTATAATCTAGTCCAAAATCAAATTAGAGACGATTCTTACCCTGGTTAAAAGGGTCACGAGTGGTTTAAAACCCTTTTTTAAGCTTGTCCAAAAGTTAACTTGGCCAAGTTATTTTCAATTCTTTCCTTTTTTTAAATAAAAAAAAAGAAAAAAGATATTACATATTTCTTCTTTTAATTCTTGTTATCAAATTTGATTTGATTTTATTTTTTAGTTATAGCTATTAATGCACAGTTCCAACAAAGCATCCGGAACCAGCAAATCATACAGGAAGCGGAGGCTGTTCTCATTTCAGAGTCTCCCACATTGCTTAAGTGGATAATCCTTTTGTTAGTTGACATTAAAAATTTTAAAGAAAAATGATCACGTCAGAACGATAAGAATGTTTTAAACGAATTAAATAAAAATTTATATGACAAAATAAAATTTTCACTTTACAACTTTCACTTAAATTTTGATAACACCTGTACTCCTTGAACTCCAAATTGTGATGAGTCAACTCAAAATTGTCGAGAGCATCAGAATTTCATTAGATTTATGGTAAGTTTGAGAAGTTTAAAAAATAGTAAAAAAAGTTAGAAAATTATTACAAAAATTAAAAAGTCAAATAATTATATAAAAAAATCAAAGATTTTTTTTTTCCTGCTTTCGTAAAAAAATTGAAAAAATTATTATAAACATATTAATTTTAGTCACTTTATATTTTAACCAAAAAAATTAAGAAATTATTAAAAAAACTTAATCCCAAACAAATAAAATGAGTCAACCCCGAAAGCAAATGAGTCAATTCAAACATGTAAAAATAGAAATTTGATAGTGGACTAACTATTTCAACAAGGAAAAAAATGTGTTAAATGCACTCTAATAACTTCCCATGGTCAATAGGATAGATGTCACGTGCTATTTATTTATTTATTTTTATTTTTATTATTGTAATTGAATTTAATAGTGAGATCCATTACATTTATATTAATAAGTGTTTAGGAAATAACAAGAGACATATATATTTGTAATTAGTAGAAAGTGTCGTTTGGTAGCATACAAAAATAGATTTTCCTGTGGTATGCACTCCTTAAAGGGTATTTATTGAGAGAGTAATTTATGTGAATAAATTGGGCCGAGCTAAGCTCATCATTCTTAGACATTTGGACCGAGCTATGGACCGGAGCTAGAACTACAATAGGCCGGTCCTGGGCCATCTAGGCACTAAGCCAGTTAAAGTTGCCTCCAGGGCCTTGACTACACTGTCGAGAGCTAAGTCCTGAGGCGGACCGAGGTGTTAACAAGGAAGAAGGCCGAGCTGAGTGTAACTCGGCATTGGGCCCTCTTGCAATGATGGTTACCATGGCTCTACCCAGAGTAGCACAGAGCCAAGGAAGCTCGGTTGACTGTAGTACCAACCGAGGTAAAAGGTCTAAGTATGCTCACTTAGTTTGCAGTATTAAGGATGTTCTGAGAATAAGCATTATCCTTAGGCATGCGACTCCCAGCGGGACTCTGCTAGAAAGAGTTAGAATCCTACTAGGATTGTGCAAGGCGAAATCTACAAAAGCTCATAACATGACCTACGCATAGATATTGCAATTTTTACTCTCGAATACGCAAAGCTCTTGTGTCTATTGTCTATTTGCTGACTTAGGCATCTAAGAGGTTTCCGGCACACACTCGCCGGCTAGTTCATCTTTGTGTTTTCCAGATAGCAAAGCGACGACGTTTGGAAGAGTTCAAACTTGATCAACAAGATTATACGAGAAGATTATTCTGTGCTCGTACACATACCATATGCATCCCTACCACAAAATGCGTAATTTTATTACAAAATTTTGTACTATTAATTACAAAATACATAATCTCGCCATAAATTAATATAACAAAAAATATTGTAACCAAACCATAAGCTTTTGCAATATCAACTACAAAATTTTAAAAATTTCGTTACGCTAGTTAGTGGTGGTAATTGATGTTACAAAATTTTATGCTAAATTACACATTTTGTAGTATGATGTATATGGTTTGCATTCCTAAAGGGGTACACACCTAGCATTTTTCAACAAAAATTTCTTGTTAGTAGGTGCTTGGGGGTTACAAGTACGAGATTTGTAAAAATCTAAGAAGAAATTAGGGATTAAATGTGATTCCCTACAAGTAGGGGTGTAAAATCAGTCCATCGGCCTGTAGTCCAACCAAAATGAGCTTGGACCCGAGCGTAGCTCGAGACCCTAGGCTTGAGTCTAGGCCATCTATTTTGTGGCCCGACCTAGCCTGTGAGCCCAGCCCACTAGGTTGGGCCTGAGCTCGGCCCATTGGCCCAATTAAGGCTCACTCCAAGAATTGGCCTACTTGATCCGCTGAATCCCACTCTCATTTCCAAGCTATTTTGGTGGGAGAAAAATAAAATTTTGGTGAACTTTCACGTTCTTTATTTAAGAGCTTTCAATATTTTAATCTAGGTAATGCTAGAAATACTAAATCTTTTCCTAAATGAATGACCAAATGTCTCACATGAGTACTGTTGGAACAATTCGTCTTGAATTCTTCAGTTGGTGGTCTTCGAGTCTTTAAAATTTGGCAATGATTGTGTCTATGTAGAACATATATTTAATGCTTCAAGTCGCGTTACTTAGACGCTTTCCTAAAGACAATATTTGTACCCACCAGAAGGTGTGCATGGGGTTACAACAAATTTGTCTCCAAGATACAATGAAGCCTGATCTAAGGATGACGACAGTAGATCAGAATACTCTTAATACAATCAAGAAAACCTAGACACTGATAATCAAATCTGCAGAACTTGATTACCAATAAGAAAAGCAAAAATTTATTTAAGAAACTCTTGATTGAAAACTCAAAATCAAGAGGGAAAGATAGAGAGAATTGCAGGAATGAATTCTAAATTTTTTGGATGGAATGAAATGGCTAATTTCATAGCCTATTTATAGGCATTGATGCACCTGATCGAATGGTCATGTCCCTTGATCGCATCTGATCAGATCTGACCGTTGGATCGACGATCTATGGTGCAGATCATTCTCACACCGAATAGATGCCTTGACTAATCACACCTGATCACGATCGGGTGCCATCTCATCTGTATGATCGCGTGCATCTCCAATTAACATCTATGATTAACTCGCTTTAGATTGGACACATAACCGTTTGATCGGTTGGTTGACTCATCGCCAACGGATGACGTGCAAAGTGCAAAGTGCGCCATCAAACACCACACAGCCCATTGCCTATGCCACGCGCGTGCGTGCGCGCGTGTGTGTGCGGATGGTGCGAAGCACACCATCCTTGCGATGTGGATGCATGCACAGTAGCTTTCACCTCACAATTCCATATTCAAAGAAATATTCCATGTAGCACTTTATTAAGTGTTCCATGTTTTCCTCTCTTTCCGATGTAGGACAAAGCCCCAAGATTATTTCATGTTTTCCAAAGAAAAACATGGAAGGTTTTGAAAATATCCAAAAATAAACTATAAATTTGAAAACCCATTTTGATAACAAAAATGTTTCAGACCCTCATTGGGGGTGACCCCAGGACCCCCAATGGGGTTTGATTGGCCAGGAATTTTTTTTATTTTTATTTTTTTTTCTTCTTCCAATAACCAACCCCCACGTGTGTGTGGGAATAGTGGGGGTGGGGGGAAAGTGGGGGTCTCAATCACATTTGTTTTGAAAATTTCCCAACAAGTACTCCACACCCATGTAAAACAATTGATCATTCATTTGATAAAAAATTTGAAATTGATAATATTTTCCTTTTAATCCAACTCTTTCGAGCGTTTATTCTATTAAATACCTTGTACATTTAATTCTTCAAATTACTTTTGTGTGATAGTTGTGAAACTTTTAAGATTCATTGGTTGAGTTTTTTAAAAGAAAGAATCTGAGCAAAGTAATTTGTTTCAGTGCTCAGTATTTGGAAGATTCTTTTTAAATATTTTTTTAGACAAAATCACTTGGTGCAAAGGTTGTTACACTTGGAAGCTAGTGATTGTAAAACTATTTAAAAAATAAAAAATAATACATAAATTTATTTTTTAGACCCATTTTATAGAGTTAAAGATTAGAGAAGATATGAGAAATATGAAAGATAGTGTAAATTTTAATATCAGAATTGATTGTCATATCTGTAAGCTTGAAAATTGAGACTAATTGTTTGTCTTGAATAGTAATGCTCCTTGAAAAATAGTAAGAATGGATGTAAGCTGAATTTATTGAACCATTACAAATCACGGTGTTTAAATTTCTTTAATTTTCTCTTCAACTTGTTTGGATGAATTTCTCTTCAAATAATCAAGTTGTGTTAATTTAGTTTTGGATTCGACTGCTAAATGTTGTAACCCATCTACCATTTTGATACTAATTCTCCCAACAAGATCAACTGACAAATACCCAATCCTATGCCTCTATGATTTACATTTTTTTATATTTAAACTTGATTTTTTTTTTTCCATATTTTTCAGCAAAGTTAATTAGTATTGGCTTGATGTTTCAAAATTCAAAAGATAAGTCAAAATAGTTTTGAACCCGTAATTTCCATAATAAAAGTTAAGTTTCGGAAGCTTAGGTATTTATTCCAAAAGTTAAGAAATTACTATGTCATGCCAAGTCAAATTAAGTCTTAAATCCCATCAAATATTTCTTCTTCATTCAATTTTATCAAAAACTATTTGGTTAGTCAAATTAAGAAGATTCATATTTCTATTTATTATATTAACCCACGTCAATTTAGGTTTGCTCCTTCCCTTAGCACTTTCATCTACCTGTACTGTCTCGCATCTGTTCATTACTATTTCTGTTGGTCTTCGTTGTATATGATCAAATCATCTCAATCTGTTCTCTCTCAACTTATCTTCTATCGGTATTACTCTTACTCATTTACGAATATACTCATTCCCAACTCTATCTTTTCTAATTTTGCCAAACGTCCACTTTAGCATCCTCATATCAATAACACTTATTTTATCTACATGTTTCTTAGTTGCACAATATTCTGTTACATACAATATCGCTGGTCTAATAGTCATTCTATAGAAATTTCCTTTTAATTTAGTGGATACTCGTTTATCGCACAGTATCCCAGAAACACTCCTTCACTTAAGTCACCCTATCTTAATTTTATAGACTACATCTGCTCCAATCTCCACAACCGTTGTGATCTTCGATCATAAATAACGAAAATATTCACTCTTAGACAATTCTTAATTCTCAATCTTCACTTCTCCTCTATTTCTATTGTGACTATTACTAACATTACATTTCATGTATTTTGTTTTGATTATACTTGTGGGGATGTATTTTCTGAATACCAACACGTGGCATGGTGACGCCGACGTGTTAGCCGAGGTGCCACGTGTCTTGGTAGTTATGCCGAGGTTATCTTTGGCGAGGCCGGGGTGATCTCCGAAGATATCGGAATCCGAGATAGGCGGATAAATGGATAATGGGCAAGAGTCCTAGATAAAATAGAAGACTTTGCTAAGATAAGGATAAAACTCTTAGGGAGTTTATCTTTATCTCTTGAAGAGTCCAAAGTTGACATTGAATTGGAGTCCATAGAAGTCAGACTTCTAGTGAGACAATTTAGTAAACTATAAAAGAGAGGCACCCACGTGGGTCTAAGGTACGCAGTTTTATATTCAAGCTTGTGAGTTTAGCTACCAAAGTATTTACAAACTACTAATATCAAACCCATAAATACATTACCAAATCCTATGTCAAAATATTTTCAAAATTACAACCAAATATTTTGATGTTAAACATCTAACCAACAAGTCATTTACTAAAATCCTATGTCAAAATATTTGCAAAAACACAACACCAAATATTTTGATGCTAAACATTTAATCCATAAATCATTTATCAAAATCCTATGTCAAAATATTTTCAAAAACACAAAATCAAATCTTCTGATGCAGCCCAAACTATTTTCCACCATTGCCAATCTGTCACATGGGAAAAAAAATATTAGATTGACAAAAAAAAAAATCTCGATATGAACTTCACAATTTTGATTTTATTTTGTAACAGGCAGTCCAATCGGGTGTTGTTTGCTCATACAAGTCTATTTAGGTTTGAACAAGCTGCTTGTGCCAAGTTTCGGTGGTTTCAGTGGTCATTTTGCAATTTTGATCCCCGAACGGGCCTTTTAAGTCTTGTGTTTTACATTTTTTCTTGTAATTTTCTAATCGGAAATCCAATCAAGGTCCCGTTTGTTCCTACAAGTCTATTTAGGTTTGAATAAGCTGTCCGTGCCAAGTTTTGGTGGTTTCGGTTGTCATTTCGCAATTTCGGCTCCTGAACGAGCCTTTTAAGTCTTGTGTATTACAATTTTCCTTCTAATTTTCTAACTGGAGATCCAATAGAGCTCCCGTTTGTTCCTACAAGTTTATTTAGGCTTGAAAAGGCTGTCCGTGCCAAGTTTCGGTGGTTTCGGTGGTCATTTTGAAATTTTGACTCCCGAACGGGCCTTTTAAGTCTTATGTTTTACATTTTTCCTTCTAATTTTTTAACCTAAAATCCAATCGAGGTCCTGTTTGTTCCTACAAGTCTATTTAGGCTTGAACAAGCTGTCCATGCCAAATTTCGGTGGTTTCGGTGGTCATTTCGCAATTTCAACCCCCGAACGGGCCTTTTAAGTCTTCTGTTTTACAATTTTCCTTTTAATTTTCTAACCAGAGATCCAATTGAGGTCCCGTTTGTTCCTACAAGTCTATTTAGGCTTGAACAAGCTGTCCGTGCCATGTTTCAATGGTTTTGGTGGTCATTTCGAAATTTTGGCCCTCGAACAGGCCTTTTAAGTCTTGTGTTTTACAATTTTCCTTTTAATTTTCTAACTGGAGATCTAATTGAGGTCCCGTTTGTTCCTACAAGTCTATTTAGGCTTAAACAAGCCATCCATGCCAAATTTTGGTGGTTCCGGTGGTCATTTCGCAATTTCGGCTCCCGAACAGGCCTTTTAAGTCTTGTGTTTTACAATTTTCCTTCTAATTTTCTAACCGGAGATCTAATCGAGGTCCTATTTGTTCCTACAAGTCTATTTAGGCTTGAACAAGCTGTCTGTGCTAAGTTTCGGTGGTTTCGGTGGTCATTTCGCAATTTCAGCTCCCTAACGGGCCTTTTAAGTCTTGTATTTTACAATTTTCCTTCTAATTTTCTAACCGGACATCCAATCGAGGTCCCGTTTGTTCAACACAACCGGACATATTAAATGAAATGCTTGTAGTGATTTGAAAAGTAAATTATGACAAATATACTTACAAAAGTGTTTGTCAATAAGATTCCTCTGATGGATAATCATTTTCATCAACCTGCATGCCTATCCGATCCTTGGTCATCCTCATAAACTTCTCAATCTCTTCAAATCTTTTATTTTACATTTCAATCATTTTAGCTTGCTCTTGTGCTACCAGGTTCTAGGCTACAATTTGTTCTTGCTGGACCTCGGACAAATTCTTCAATGACTCTAGTTCTTTTTGTAGGCTCGAAACCACCTCAGTATGTGCTTGTGCAGTAATAGAAGATCTGGTTGATGATGATGGTTTTGGACCAACTCCAAAGCCTTTTAAGTATCCCGATTTCTTTCCAAGAATCTTGATTGACAGCTACTCCTGAGTTAAAGGTATTGCCCCAGGCTCTAAAGACTCTTCATGTCGCTTTTTCAAAGCTTCCTATCAATTTGTAAACAACTTCAACAAATTCCACCATTTACATAAATATGTAACTCTATTAATTGGTATACTTACATGTAACACATATTAGGGCTACCCAATCCGACTTTCTCTTGCTCTAATGGGAATCTTTGTAGAAGTCTACAAAGTCAGTCTTCTCGGTACCCTAATTCCATTTAAAAGTAAGCATACATAATTAATTTTCACACTTTTAAATATAATAAATGCATCACCTGTTTATACATTGTAGCTTGAAATGACTCGGAGCCCATTGTATGATTATATAGTAACCTCGCTCGACTATCCCTTGCTTTTTTAGCCAAGTTTTGTACTCATATAAGTGTAGCTGAATAAAGTTTAGGATTATATCTTACATGTTCTTTGAACCGCTTGGGGAATTCATTTTTCTGTCTATTTGTGATGTCACGTACACCTTCATTTTCTAAAAGATTCTTGTGTTGCCTACTTACAAACATATGATTCATAAGTAACATATTATATTGAAAACATAATTCTACAAAAAAAAAAAAAAAAAACAATATTAAGAACGTACTCTAGATAATGGTCCAGCTCGAGGCTATTATTCAAGACAAACCAATGAGCCATTTCACGTTCTATTCACCTACCAAAAAAAAAAAATTCACAAATCATCCAAAACATAATTCTTTTTCATTTCATAAAAAAAAATTAAAAAATAAACTAAAATAGTCAAGTTGCTAAATGACGTATGTAGTCCCATTTTTTTGACAACCAGACTTATTAAATTTAATAAGGTTATATAGTTTCAAGATCATAGGTGTAGAAACTAAAATGTCTAACTTGATAAATAAATTTAAAATGCCCTAAAATATAGTCAAAGCTTACTTGATGTAGTAATTTCCCCCAACGAATGATTGCAGCTTTTTTATCTCTTTGCATTAGCCAATAACCTATAACATTTGAATTGTAAATCAAAGTTTAAATTAAAATCACACTATACATGAAATTAATGGAGAGTGGACATGAAATGAATGTTATATGCCTCTACTAATGGCCTCGTTTTTAGCAGGATATGACAAGCATGGAGTATATTCAACAGTAATAAATCATATGCAGCTTGTCAAAGATTTGAGAAATTCAAATTCAACTCAATTACCTAAACAAGCTGAGGTTAAAGATCTGAAAAATTCAAATTCAACTCAATTACCTAAAGGTGCTGAGGTCAAGGACAAACTAGAGCTTTGAAAAACAATTAAACTTGAATTAATATTCACTTTCACAGAGAGAGAGAAGATTACAAGCACAACATTAAAAATGTTGATATTATTAACAATTTTCATATATCAAGTAGAGAGAGACAGATAGAGTTGTTACCAATTGCTACAGTGACAAAATAAGTTAATACGGCTTAATACATGGAACCTAATATATCCTAGCTCACAAATTTATCAGCAAGTAAATAAATGACATTAGACCAAACTCCAAGAAAGAAGAGGAAAAGCCAGTACATGTCCAATAGATCTCTAAAATTTAGATTGAAACAGATCATATAAATTTCAACTCAATATAAGCCAGTTAATTCAAGCCAGTTAATTCAACTCAATATAAATTTCATAGCCTTACAAAATAATGATGCAATAAACAAATCATATTTCAAAGAATTCACCAACCAAAAAACACTTTTCAATAGTGAATCATTCTGTCATGTTGTGTTTATAGTCAAATAACTTCAATTTTTTTAAGCTGTACAAAATTCAAAAAAGTAAATAAATAAACAAAAGTGCCATGAAGACCCTACATGGACATTATGCATCAATCACTACAATGAATTTAACATTGTTGTCCAGGTTCCACATGTATTATATTTTGAACTAAAGAAATTAGCTTCTTCATAAAAATGCCAAAACCACAGCATCAATAAATTTGTGAAGGCATATGATTATTATTTTTTAAACCGTGATGATCACTATACATAAAATCAAATTATTAATAATACAAATAATGATCAGTTAACTTAAACTTATATTTAAATATAATAATATAGATAATGACCAGTTAACCTAAATTTATGTTTAAATATATCTTTGCAATCTCATTAATTTTTAGTCTTACCATCAAATAAAAATTAAGTTAGATTGCGATTTTTACCAAGATTTTAATTCAATTGTGCCTCTTCTTAGTTGAAATTCTAACTTTGCCACTGCTCACCACTCATCTTTATTTTCAATACAGTATTGAACCATGAAGTGGCACATTAATGTGGTATAAAAAAGTGACAAGTGTAGCATTCATTACTCATAAAATCAAACTCAGATATCTATGTTTGATTTTGTGAAAATTTTCTGTGCTCCTAAACTTTTTGGAGCAACAATGGTATGCCCTCATAAAAAGTAAATAAATCTGCATAGAAAAAAAAAAAAACAATTTTAGAAATCACTACAATTATTCAGTTCTATCTTGCACATTTCTTATTGGTTGCACTTTTGGATTCTTCAATGCTTAGCCACTTACTAACATCATACTACCAGTTCAACAACTTTACTGATATATATTCAGTTCAAAAAAATAAAAACAGAAGGATAAGCTTTTACACAGACTACACTCATTCTAACAGCAATTTCAGGTTAAATGATGGGAAAAGGAAACTCAACTCTGACTAGAATAGAATAGAATACATAACTTATCTCCCAATTCTATCCTCCTACGCATTCAGATTTAGAGCCTTAAACTACTATACCCTCCTAAACCAGATGAACCCAAAATCAAAATGAACCCAAATCGGTCCCAAAATCAAAATGAACAACGAAGTGTTGTCATGCCTTTGAAATGAACAACAACAACAACAAACAAACAACAAAGTGTTGTCCTGTGTTCCAAAATCAGTCCCAAAATCAAAATATCAGCCCCAAAATCAGTTCCAAAATTATAATATTAGTCCCCAAAAAATACAAAATCAGAATATCAGTCCCAAAATCCAAAAATCAGTTCCAAAATCAGTCCGAAATTCAAAATATACCAGTCCCGAAAATCAGTTCCCAAATCAGTCCAAAAATTAGAATATATCAGTCCCGAAAATCACAATATCAGTCCGAAAAATCAGAATATCAGTCCAAAAAATTAGATTAATGACAAAGAAGAAAAAGAGAAAGATGAGAGAGTGTGAGAGAGTAAGGGAAAAATCAGTCCCAATATCAATGTTGTGCTGTGTTCTGCAATGCCGAACAAGAGAATGAAATTGATGATAAAGAAGAAAGAGAGGAAGATGAGACAGTGTGAAAGAGTGAGAGTGAGAGTGAGAGGGAGAAGGAGAGGGAAAGGGAAAGGAAAGAAAGACGAAGAAGAGGGAGAGAAAACATACCTCTTTGTCTTCTGTTGTGCCGCTTCAGGTTGTGGAATGAGATGAATATTATTAGGTCAATCTTGTTTATTCACCTAAAGGTCATTTAAAAAAAAAAAAAAACAGACTCAAAACGGCGTCATTTTGACAAGATATTTATTGGCGACGAAAATCATTATGTTGCCATAAATATTATTCACCTTTCAGCGACTATTTTAATTCCGTCGCCAAAAAGTCACAAGTGGTGACAAACAGTTTCGTCGCCATATATTAATTTGGTTGCCAAAACTTTTTTAGCGCTCCCGCGCAAAAAATTAAATTAGCGCCAACCATTTTTGGCGACCAATTGAGATATTTGTTGCTAATAGTGTATTTTTTGGCGACCAACACGTATATTGTCGCCAAAAACATACAATTGGCAACTAAATTCAATTTGGTTGCTAAAAAACATCGCCAAAAATGCTTTTTGTTGTAGTGCTTCCTCATATCAATAACACTTATCTTATCTACATGTTTCTTAGTTGCACAATATTCTGTTACATACAATATCGCTGATCTAATAGTCATTCAATAGAAATTTCCTTTTAATTTAGTGGATACTCGTTTATCGCACAGTATGCCAGAAGCACTCCTTCACTTAAGTCACCCCATCTTAATTTTATAGACTACATCTGCTCCAATCTCCACAGCCGTTGTGATCTTCGATCATATATAACAAAAATATTCACTCTCAGACAATTCTTAATTCTCAATCTTCACTTCTCCTCTATTTCTATTGTGACTATTACTAACATTACATTTCATGTATTTTGTTTTGATTCTACTTATTCTAAATCTTTTAAATTCAAGTGTTTCTCTCAAAGTCTCCAACTTAGTGTTAAAAAATTATTATAAGTTGTCAAATTAGTCTTTCTAAGAGGATGTGGCATAAAGCACCTTTCATATCAGAAATGAAGTTGTGATCACCATATTACTTTCAGATGAGGTACTTCAAAAACCAACACTCTAAGGAATGTATTAGGAAACAAATCAAACTCATTTGGGGAGACACATGCATGTGGTCCTCAATGTTAAGCCGTTCAGCAATACTATATATATAGAATTCGTAACAAGAAAAATACATAGAAATATTTAATGTGTGGTCTAAATATTCGTTTAATATTTTTCTTAGTATGTACCTAAACAAATAATGCTCTTATTTCATATTTTATAGTATAAATATTTTTTATATAAACATAAAATGTTGTTTGCTTAATAAGGGGGTGTTTGGAAATTGGATCTTTTTTTTATTTATAATTTTAATAATGATTTTTTAACTTTTATTGCATGTCCACTTGAAAATTTTAATTCACCAATGTCAATGGCACCATATATAAAAAGAACCAAATAGAAAGCGGAGCATACAACTAAACAGAAAAGAAGAAACTAGAAGGGAATAGAATACGAAATAGTAATGCAGACATTTGAAGTCCACTCTCATCCTAAGCTCTCATACCATGGCCCTATTTGGCATCTAACTTTTTGGTTAAAAAAGTCAAAAATTCATATAAGAAACTAAAAAATTAAAACAATCAAAATGTCATATTATACACAACAATCAAAATATCATATTATACACATCAATCAAAGACAAAAAAATAAAAAATAAAAAAAAAATGATGAAAAATGTTTTTCCCTTTCATTTTCCTTTTCTTCTTCTTTTCACTTACTGATTTCAACTCTCAAATATTCGAGTGTCTATGTAGCCTAACTATACTAGTGATGGTTTTTGAGTTAGAATTAATCCAAAGGGAACAAATATTAAGGATGTATTTGGTAACGTTTACGTTTTCAGTTTATATTTACACAAATTTTATAAACTGGTTTTTGTTTATTTTTAGAAAAATATAAACTACAAACGCGTTTGGTAATTGACAAAATATTTAAAAAAATTTAAAAAGATAAAAAATAGTGAGAAATGACAAGTGGTGGCAAGTAGCGGCGAAAGACGGTGGTGGAAAGTGGTGACGGTGGGTGTGGCGTAGCTAGTGGTGGTGGGTGGGATTATATATATATTTTTTTCCGCCCTTAAGACTTGGGCACTACTGATGGTTTACTTGGTGGTGAAAGTTGTGCAGTACAAGGGTTCGATTTTCTTCAGGAAAGAGAGAGTCAAACCCCAAATCCACACCCCATTTATGGATTAAAACTATTTTGAATGGTTTTTAGACTTTAAAACCCTTTCTTTCAAAATATTTTTGAAAAGATGATTCTACGATGTTTCGACGCTCGCATTTTGTTAAATGTCACGCATTTCGGTAAACCGAGCAGGAACAAAGTGGAAATGAATGAAAGAGAGATGAAATCTTTGAAAAATCTTTCAAAGCACCTTTTTTAGGGGTTTGGAGTTGAAGAAAATGGGAAAGGGGAGAAGAAAACAAGTTTGGGAGAAGTTCGGCATGAATCCGGGTAGGATTGAAACTGAGCGGCTTCACCAAAACAGGAATAACTTTTTGCATAGTTATAATTTTGATGCAAGGCTTTCACCATTGGAAAGCTTACTTCCG
>NW_021027126.1:554837-587356 GCF_004153795.1 Camellia sinensis | reverse complement strand
TCCTTTTTTTTTAAATAAAAGTTGAAAAAAAAAAAAAAAAAAAAAAACTAAAATAACCTATTCCCACACCAACCCCGTGAGTCAGCTTGTTGTGGCTTGGATTAGAAGGAATGAGTGCATGTCAACAAAAATATAAAAAATAATAATAAAATACAACCCAAAAATAAATAAATAAATAAAGGAGAAGAAAATCTAATGAATGAATCAGGTACTCTTCAATGGAAAAAACAAATAAAAGCATCTCCAAAGGTTTAATATTTTTTTCATTAAATCTGATTAAAAAAAAATTTATTTCCTTCAATCTATATGAGCGGTTTCAACGACTTTTATCAAATCTAATTGGACATCCGAGGAATGATGAAAATGAATTTTCTGAATTTAATCCATATGTGCATATTGGTTAACCAAAACCAAGTTCTTAAACCATGCACATCTCAAATTCTCGAAAACCTTTTCAATCGGTATGTTTTCCTGCAAATCAAATTCATATATCAAATTCACCAAAATCAAAACCCATCAAAGCACACCTTCACTGAATAAAAAATAACACAGAGAGTGTAAAAATCACAACAGAGTCAGATTCAGTACCAAATCAACAGCTTCCTTCTTGAGAGCCTCCATTAATTCATCTTTACTTCCCATCTCGGTCTCTTTCATTTCCACAACTACATAAAAATTAAAATTAAAATTATAAAAAAAAAAGTACAGGGAGAGAGATTATACAAACACAACTATGTGCTCATCTACACAAATTCTAACCAGTAACCACCACAAACGAAACTAAACAGAAGCAAAAACCAGAGAAAATAGCGGAATTGGAGGACTAACCAAGTTAGAGTGTGAAATTCAATCTCCGTTGAAGAAAAGCACGATCATGAAGAACACAAATCCAGAAAATTAGCAAGTAGAAGAACAAGTAGAGAGGAATTTTCTCTCTTTCTCTCTCTCTCTAGCTCTGTGAAGTTTCTCTCTCTAGGATACGAATACGAATATGAATACGAAAGAGCGTCTATTTGTCCCAGCAATACCCAGTTCGGCTGATATCTACGTTTAGCCATGGCTGCTTGTGACAACTCTCACCTCTGATTAGTGCTAATCTGTGTTTTCGCATGATAAGTAATTGATCAGACTGAAATTCTGAACCGAACGCATGAGTGTATTGTTTTAAATGCATTTCTATCTGTTTGATTGTCGAATGATCTGTTCATGTTTTAAGTTTCGGACTGCGAATCGAAGGCCTTATCAGCGACCGAATCAAAAATTGATTAGTAGTTTATGCTAATTAGAATTTATGAGATTTTATGGTAAGTTTAATTGAAACCTAATTTGGAATAATTAGATTAGAATTATTTTGTTATATTACATCAACTTGAACTATTTGCATTTTTGCCACTAGTGGGCATTTAGTTCACTGATTGTTTTTAAATCATTTTGTGCATCATCTCATCCTTTCCTCAGACCAAATCGAGAGAGAGAGAGGGGGAGAGTAGGAGAAAAACTTGAGTTCATCTAGATTTTGACTTGAAATTGGAGGAATTGTAGGAAGATTGCAAAATTGAGCTAGTACACTTGAGATTCAAGGCTTAAGGTAGGTAATTCACCTTCTTGATTGTGAATTTAAGTTATTTCTTGTATGGTTCATGGTAAATTAGTGTTTAGAATCAAGAATTGGTTTAAAGTGTTGAGTTGAGAGTGAATTCATGCTTGCATGTACATGTTCTTGAATTTGGAGTTGTTTTGCATGGAATCCTCACATGCATGTACATATCATGAAGTTCAAGGTTGTTTTCCATGAAATTCTTCCATGCATGTCTAGATTATGGATGTAATCTAAGAATTCATCATGTTTTTGGAGTCTTGGCTCATTTGATCATGTGTTAGAAGCTTTGATTTCAAATAAACACATACAGGGCATATGTACATCTTGTTCTTGAATTTTGAGTTGAATTGGTGTTTAATTGGTTTACTTTTGGGCTTTGATTTTATTAAATGATCTTCAAAACGTGTTGTATTATGAGTTTCCAAGTGTTTTCCAGAAAATTGGCCCAAAAGGTTGAGTTTTGACATTTTTGATTCTTGGTTTTGTGCTTGGGAATCAATCTGGAAATTCCAGATTTTGGATCTATGCTCGAACGGAGGACTTCACGCTCGAGCGTGAAATGCATATGCCCAGAAGTTCGTGTGTTTTGCAGTCCGCTCGAGCGAGAGAATTCACGCTTGAGCGAGGGTCTGAGTCTCACGCTTGAGCGGAGGTCGAGCGTCCGTCAAGTGTGAAAATCATGCATCCAATACTTTTTCATGAGTTTACAGTCTGCTCGAGCAAGGGAAGTCACGCTCGAGCGGAGCTCCTTTGTCTGCATGTCCGTTCGAGCGTAAAAAGCCACGCTCGAGCGAGACCTCTATATCAGCAAAATTTTGAATAGTGTTTTAAGATACACTTTTGCATCCTCATCCCATCCTAGGCATTCCTAGGCCATGTTTAAGGCATCTTAATGAGGATAATGTTATAGAACCATACCAAGTCATGTTAGGGTCTAAGTTATTAATCCCGAGTGTGTGTTGATTTTGCAACTGTAGGGTTGGCATCCGAGGACGCTCGTTAGCTTGTCTATAGCCCAGCACTCTGTGAGTAATAATGTTGTAAAGATACGTTCAATTATATCTATTTATGAACGATTAACTGTACTATTTTCTAAAATGACAATGCTTACTGAATGAATGTTTGTCCTATTTTTATGAATTGTACTCGTGGCATCCATAGCAACTTAATGTTACTGTACTGTCACTGTTACAGAGATCTCTGTTGGTTCCAATGATTGGAACTACTATTGTTTACTGTTATGATGGCCATCAACTGACTGTTCGGTCTGTCAAGACCTACTGTACTGTTTTGCTATTAGATATACCACATATGACTGCTTTGGTTTTCTAAATGACTGATATGACTGTTTAATTTCTGAAAGGACATTCATTCTTAACCTCTTTACACAGCTGTTATTCACTAGGCTTTAGCTCACTGTTTATATTTATATGTAGGTGTCCAGGCACCGGACCGGAGCTAGGAGCGTTGGGTTAGCTTTTGTTTTGTCAAGCCAACCACTGTGCCTCACTTCCAGGTTCCAAATCTGTCAAGCCAAGGCTATTTTTGGGTTGTCTCAGTTTCACCCTTCTGTCTCTGTTTGTAATGAATGTTTTAGTCTTGACTATATAGTTATGTTGGAGGGACTCGACCCCTAACCTGGATGTTATGTGCACTCGTTATGTAAATTTGTTTTGGTTATGTATGTGAATATGTTCAGAAAATTCTTTTTGCATACAGAATGTCACAGCTCATTGGACATCTTTCTATTACTGTTTGGCTTCCGCCAGTCCCTTATTTTGTATTATTGTCATTTCTGTTAAGCAGGTTTTTGGTAATCACCGATTACTGGCTGGTTGCGATGCTAAACCCATAGGGGCGGGTTTGGGTCGTGACAGAGTGGTATCAAAGCAATACCAAGCACGAGTTATACTGCACACACGTGTCCAAGTGAGCTATAGGATGTCCTAGAAAAGTAATTAGGACATTACATGAGCACGAGAAAGTGTGTGTGGCTATGATATGAATATATGTGCTAATGTGCTAATATGCTTAAGTCAGCAACTTCCTATGTTTATTATTACCATATTGCATATAGTGAAATGGACATTGCAAGAAATGCCAATGAATCTGAATCATCTGAGGTAAGAATGGCAAGACTAGAAAGAATAGTTGAATTATTGACTGAAGCCCTAAGACAACAACAGAACCAACAGCCCCCACATCCTCTAGTACAGCCAGAATAAAATATTAATGATGATATAATTGGCCTGACACAGAAGTTCAGCAAAATGAAACCACCATCATTCTAGGGAGGCC
The DNA here is from genome assembly GCF_004153795.1 of Camellia sinensis. NCBI lineage: Eukaryota > Viridiplantae > Streptophyta > Magnoliopsida > Ericales > Theaceae > Camellia > Camellia sinensis. The sequence continues at coordinate 583,458 of NW_021027126.1, read as the reverse complement.
TTGAACCCCTAAAGGCCGAAGCGTGGGTTCTGGAAACTGAAAAATTATTTGAAATGTTTCCGTGTTCTGAAGCACACAAGGTGTTACTAGCTACCTTCACTTTACAAGAAGAGGCCAGACGGTGGTGGATGCTCGTCCGTGACACCAACAATGCTATGACTTGGGCTCAGTTTAAGGAGTCCTTTTTAAAAAATACTTTCCCCAGTGCGTCTGAGACTGCAAAGTGACTAAGTTTGAACAGTTGAAACAAGGTACTATGTCGGTAGCAGAGTATGAATCTAAATTCACTGAACTCGCCAGATATGCATCACACGTGGTGGACACTGATTATAAAAAGGCCAAGAAGTTTGAATGCGGCCTTAATGTCGAGATACTTGATCGAATCAATGTTCTGAAGTTACTTAAATATGTGGATGTTCTTGACCGAGCAATAATAACTGAGTCGAATATCGAAGCATTAAAACAGACTGAAATACCAGAGACCAAGTGGCGCGGTAAGAGATGGGGCTTTAATTTTAAGAAAGACCGGAACAGTTCATTGAATAAAAAGCAAAACATAGGGTCAACAAACAGTTCTAGTCAAGGAAGTGGTTCCATACCACCCTGCTCCGAATGTGGGAAAAGGCACAAAGGGGTTTACTATAAAATTTCTGGTGCTTGTTATAGGTGTGGCAATGTGGGCCACATGGTTAAAGATTGCCCTTCCACGTCTCAAGGCAATAGTAAAGCTGCAGCTAGTGCCGCAGTATCAACTGCTCCATCGAAACCCAATCCCAAAGCTACTGGAAAGGAGCCTTTAAGGCAAGGCCGGGTGTTTGCACTTGTATCGGGAGATGTACAGAACACCGAGACAGTTGTATCAGGAACACTCTCAATTTGTGCCCAAAATGCATATATTCTAATTGATTCGGGGTCTACACATTCGTTTGTCTCACATGCCTTTTCACGAAAATTAAATAGACCACTGGAACCCATGAACTATTTGTTAGCTGTATCTTCACCCGCTGGGGGATCCATGACTTGTGCTTATGTGTATCCTGCATGTGAAATTGTTGTTGGGGATGCACTTCTGTATATTGATTTACTGCCCCTTGAATATTGATCATTTCGATGTAATTTTGGGAATGGACTGGTTAACAAAATATCATGCTAGTAAGGATTGCTTCAGTTTTCTCTAAAAATTGAAGGTTCTACAGACAAAACCCAAACCTAAATCTATAGATCTGGAGATTGAAAGCAAGAATTAAAGGCAGAGATCTGAAAAGAAAAACAGAAAACAAGAAACAAAGAATGACGTTTCAGAAACGAAGAACAGAGGTATGGTTCTCAAAAGCGAAAGAAATAGAGAAGTAAAAGGTTAAGAACAGTGGCAAGAAAAGTATTAAAACAGTGCAAGTGTTCAAGATATGAGTAAAATCATGGAAAAGACGCATCCAGATGAATAGTTCAGCAAATCAAAGGTTTGAATAGCGCAATAATGGCAGTAAGTAAACGAAAGCACATAAAAGAAATTGGGAATAAGAGGAACAAAGGCTTACCAGAACAAATGAAGCCGGAATAAAAGGTCGCTGAGGTAAGGCAACGGTTGCAAACACGACGGAACGGCGAAAGCTTCAAATGGAGAATGAAGACGGTTGCAGAGCTTAAAGCTAGAGCAATGGCGGATTTGAGAAGGTTTAAGAGAGAGAGAAAGCCAGAAAATCGAAAACAAAATTAAAGAGACGAAAATAAAGGGGGAAAAGTTTTGTAAAAAACTTGAAACAACCGCAAAAGCAGGGCATTTATTACGCCTGGAGCAACGCACACGTCAGACGGTGCAGATGGGTGAAATACAGCTTTCAGGCGCGTCACAGACACGGGCCAATGAGGATAAAGCACGTGAGGGGAACGGTTGAGAAAAGGTGTATGAAAGCTCATGCGCGTGGAGGAGTTCGTTTGAGTTCTTGTTCTTTGATAAAGGCATGTCAACCTAAAATGAATGATTTCGGCCAAAAAAGTTCTCACACCGAGGTACTGAAAGAAAATACAGATATAGGTTCCATCACCTCAGAATGCCTAATCAGTTTTTTAACCATTACTCAGAAAAGAAGTGACAAAATATCGGAATAGGTTCCATCACCTCAAAATGCCGAGGTAATAGAACCTAGGGGGCAGTTGTGGGGATGTATTTTCTGAATACCAACACGTGGCATGGTGACGCCGACGTGTCAGCCGAGGTGCCACGTGTCTTGGTAGTTATGCCGAGGTTATCTTTGGCGAGGCCGAGGTGATCTCCGAAGATATCGGAATCTAAGATAAGCGGATAAATGGATAAGGGGCAAGAGTCCTAGATAAAAGAGAAGACTTTGCTAAGATAAGGATAAAGCTCTTAGGGAGTTTATCTTTATCTCTTGAAGAGTCCAAAGTTGACATTGAATTGGAGTCCATAGAAGTCAGACTTCTAGTGGGACTTGGATTTAGTAAACTATAAAAGAGAGGCACCCCCGTGGGTCTAAGGTACGCAGTTTTATACTCAAGCTTGTGAGTTTAGCACTTGATTATCTTTGAGAGATATACTGACTTGATCGTCGGAGTGCCCCCGGGTGGAAGAGCCACCGCCGGAGCCTTTTCTTTTTGTTACAGGTTTGTTAAAGCCATCTATTCTGCCGGTGCTCTCCAACTGATTACTAGGCGGGCAGTGTGGTCAGAAAATAACCCACACACTACTTATTCTAAATCCTTTAAATTCAAATGTTTCTCTTCAATTCTCCAACTTAGTATTAAAAAATTATTATAAGTTGTCAAATTATTCTTTCTAAGAGGATGTGGCATAAAGCACCTTTCATATCAGAAATGAAGTTGTGATCACCATATTACTTTCGGATGAGGTACTTCAAAAACCAACACTCTAAGGAATGTATTAGGAAACAAATCAAACTCATTTGGGGAGACACATGCATGTGGTCCTCAATGTTAAGCCGTTCAGCAATACTATATATATAGAATTCGTAATAAGAAAAATACATAGAAATATTTAATGTGTGGTCTAAATATTCGTTTAATATTTTTCTTAGTATGTACCTAAACAAATAATGCTCTTATTTCATATTTTATAGTATAAATATTTTTATATAAACATAAAATGTTGTTTGCTTAATAAGGGGGTGTTTAGAAATTGGCTCTTTTTTTATTTATAATTTTAATAATGATTTTTTAACTTTTATTGCATGTCCATTTGAAAATTTTAATCAAAAATGCCTTAGACCCCTGCTGGGGGTGCCTGGGGGTGCTGGGGGTCGGCTCCTATTGGCCCAAAAAAAATTTTTTTTTTTTTTTTTTTTTTGGATTTTCGGCCAACCCCAGTGCGCCACGTCACTGAGGGTTGACCCCACTGGGAGTTTGAAGCACAACCCAATTTTAATTCACCAATGTCAATGGCACCATATATAAAAAAAAACCAAATAGAAAGAGGAGCATACAACTAAACAGAAAAGAAGAAACTAAAAGGGAATAGAATACGAAATAGTAATGCAGACATTTGAAGTCCACTCTCATCTCTCATACCATGGCCCTATTTGGCATCTAACTTTTTGGTTAAAAAAGTCAAAAATTCATATAAGAAACTAAAAAACTAAAACAATCAAAATGTCATATTATACACAACAATCAAAATGTCATATTATACACATCAATCAAAGACAAATATTATACACAACAATCAAAATGTCATATTATACATCAAAACTCAAAACTCAAAACGGAAACACATTTTTTGGCCAAATTTATAAATCAAAAATTTTACCAAACAAGTTTTTATTTGAATTTTTAAAATTTTTACAAATATAAATAGAAAACTGAAAACGTAAGTGTTACCAAACAGTACCTAAGTGTTACCAAACGGCACCTAAGGATTTGTTGGTTCAGATTAATTCCTAGTTTCTGTTCAAAATTTAACAAAAAGATAGCCTCAATCATGCAGCCAAAAAAATTCCTTAAATATAAACATAACAACAAATAAATATGTCAAAGCTAAGGATATTAATGAATTTAAAGTGATGGAGAAACAAAACAAATAAATAAATATTGCCAGTCAGCCAATGATACATAATCTAATAAATGAATAAGAAATGACAAAGTAAATTTGAATTTTGTTTGAAGAGGGTATGTAAATATGGTCAAATATGAGGAACTCATATGAAAACTAATAATCATTAGAAGGGAGAATTGGAAGAATTTTGTTGAAAAAAGAAAAAAACAATAAAAGGAATATTTAGAGAGGCATTTATGAAAATTTTGAGGGGGCAATCAGGAAATTTTTTCAGAAAATTATTTCTTTGCCATCCAAGATTTCTATTTTGGCATTGGCCAATTTTTCGATTTTTTAAATTTTTTTAGGGTACATTACCTCTCTATTTTTTTTTTATATATTTTTTTTTCAAAAAAAGTCAAACAGAAAATAATAATAAAAAAAATCAATTTTTAACAAACTTTCTAAAAAGACCTACAGTCATAGCTGTTAGTGATATTTAGAAATTAGTGACTTGACAGTAAGTCCTCAATAGGAAATCCAAAAAAACTCAAAAAAGATGAAAGATGTAGGAGGTTCATAAGAGTATCTTCAACGGTTCAGTATTTTTTTTAATCAAATTTGAACAAAAAAAGAGAGATTTCCTCAATCTGATATGAGCGGCTCCAGCGGTGCACTATAACTTTCATCAAATCTAAGTGGACGTCCGGAGGAACGATCGGTCGATCGATCGGAAAGTGAAAATGAATCTTGCTCGTGACACGTGTTGGACGAGGATGAATGGCTTCAACACTGTATAATCCTTGAAATGAGCCTTTCACCTTTGATGCCTCTAATGATTGGATCTACATACTATATTATATAGCAACATATTTAGAAGTTTTTTTTTGTTTATGCTGTTTTTTTTTTCTTTTTTTCTTTTTTTGTTGCTTACTCTCAGAACTTGATTGATTGTGGCTTGAATTCAACTTGGGTTTTTACATGGGTTTTGTGAAGTGAGCTAAGCTCTTTATGCTTCCAATTCAAGTGTGCTCAGATTTATTGTGCCCGCGAGATGAGATTGTTTTATTGGATTGTCTAGTTTCTCTGTTACTTGTCTCAGGTTTTCTTTACTTTGTGTTTGTTTATATGTTTATTAAAGCTGCTTGCAAAGTCTTTTTTGGAGAATCTATCCACAATTGTTGTGGTCTTTGCACTTCTTGACCTTGAGTCAACTCTTTTTTTTTTCTTTTTTTTTTTCATTTCTGGAGTAGGCCAATTTGTATAATACCCAGTTAGAATTTAGGAGCTTAGTTTCATGTTGAGAATTATTTTTTGAATTCTCGTCTATGTTGGTCTTTGATACGAAGAATTGTTTGAGTCATACCTTTCATCAAGCTCTATTGAAGAAAAGCATGATCATGAAGAACACAAATTCAGAAAATTAGCAGAGTAGAAGAACAAGTAGAGAGGAATTTTCTCTCTTTCTCTCTCTCTCTAGCTCTGTGAAGTTTCTCTCTCTAGGATACGAATACGAATATGAATACGAAAGAGCGTCTATTTGTCCCAGCAATACCCAGTTCGGCTGATATCTACGTTTAGCCATGGCTGCTTGTGACAACTCTCACCTCTGATTAGTGCTAATCTGTGTTTTCGCATGATAAGTAATTGATCAGACTGAAATTCTGAACCGAACGCATGAGTGTATTGTTTTAAATGCATTTATATCTGTTTGATTGTCGAATGATCTGTTCATGTTTTAAGTTTCGGACTGCGAATCGAAGGCCTTATCGGCGACCGAATCAGAAATTGATTAGTATTTTATGCTTATTAGAATTTATGAGATTTTATGGTAAGTTTAATTGAAATCTAATTTGGAATAATTAGATTAGAATTATTTTGTTATATTATATCAACTTGAACTATTTGCATTTTTGCCACTAGTGGGCATTTAGTCCACTGATTGTTTTCAAATCATTTTGTGCATCATCTCATCCTTTCCTCAGACCAAATCGAGAGAGAGAGAGGGAGAGTAGGAGAAAAACTTGAGTTCATCTAGATTTTGACTTGAAATTAGAGGAATTGTAGGAAGATTGCAAAATTGAGCTAGTACACTTGAGATTCAAGGCTTAAGGTAGGTAATTCACCTTCTTGATTGTGAATTTAAGTTATTTCTTGTATGGTTCATGGTAAATTAGTGTTTAGAATCAAGAATTGGTTTAAAGTGTTGAGTTGAGAGTGAATTCATGCTTGCATGTACATGTTCTTGAATTTGGAGTTGTTTTGCATGGAATCCTCACATGCATGTACATATCATGAAGTTCAAGGTTGTTTTCCATGAAATTCTTCCATGCATGTCTAGATTATGGATGTAATCTAAGAATTCATCATGTTTTTGGAGTCTTGGCTCATTTGATCATGTGTTAGAAGCTTTGATTTCAAATAAACACATGCATGGCATATTTACATCTTGTTTTTGAATTTTGAGTTGAATTGGTGTTCAATTGGTTTACTTTTGGGCTTTGATTTTATTAAATGATCTTCAAAACGTGTTGTATTATGAGTTTCCAAGTGTTTTCTAGAAAATTGGCCCAAAAGGTTGAGTTTTGAGATGTTGATTCTTGGTTTTGTGCTTGGGGATCAATCTGGAAATTTCAGATTTTGGATCTACGCTCGAACGGAGGACTTCACGCTCGAGCGTACACTCTGAGTACATGCACTTCCGCTCGAGCGTGAAATGCATATGCCCAGAAGTTCGTGTGTTTTGCAGTCCGCTCGAGCGAGAGAATTCACGCTCGAGCGAGGGTCTGAGTCTCACGCTTGAGCGGAGGTCGAGCGTCTGTCGAGCGTGAAAATCGTGCATCCAGTACTTTTTCATGAGTTTACAGTCTGCTCGAGCAAGGGAAGTCACGCTCGAGTGGAGCTCCTTTGTCTGCATGTCCGTTCGAGGGTAAAAAGCCACGCTCGAGCGAGACCCCTATATCAGCAAAATTTTGAAAAGTGTTTTAAGGTACACTTTTGCATCCTCATCCCATCCTAGGCATTCCTAGGCCATGTTTAAGGCATCTTAATGAGGATAATGTTATAGAACCATACCAAGTTATGTTAGGGTCTAAGTTATTAATCTCGAGTGTGTGTTTATTCTGCAACTGTAGGGTTGGGATCTGAGGACGCTCGTTAGCTTGTCTATAGCCCAGCACTCTGTGAGTAATAATGTTGTAAAGATACGTTCAATTATATCTATTTATGAACGATTAACTGTACTATTTTCTGAAATGACAATGCTTACTGAATGAATGTTTGTCCTATTTTTATGAATTGTACTCGTGGCATCCATAGCAACTTACTGTTACTGTACTGTTACTGTTACAGAGATCTCTGTTGGTTCCAATGATTGGAACTACTATTGTTTACTGTTATGATGGCCATCAACTGACTGTTCGGTCTGTCAAGACCTACTGTACTGTTTTGCTATTAGATATACCACATATGACTGCTTTGGTTTTCTAAATGACTGATATGACTGTTTAATTTCTGAAAGGACATTTATTCTTAACCTCTTTACACAGCTATTATTCACTGGGCTTTAGCTCACTGTTTATATTTATATGTAGGTGTCCAGGCACCTGACCGGAGCTAGGAGCGTCGGGTTAGCTTTTGTTTTGTCAAGCCAACTACTGTGCCTCACTTCCAGGTTCTAAATCTGTCAAGCCAAGGCTATTTTTGGGGTGTCTCAGTTTCACCCTTCTGTCTCTGTTTGTAATGAATGTTTTAGTCTTGACTGTACAGTTATGTTGGAGGGACTCGACCCCTAACCTGGATGTTATGTGCACTCGTTATGTAAATATGTTTTGGTTATGTATGTGAATATGTTCAGAAATGTCTTTTTGCATATAGAATGTCACAGCTCATTGGACATCTTTCTATTACTGTTTCGCTTCCGCCAGTCGCTTACTCTGTATTACTGTCATTTCTGTTAAGCTGGCTTTTGGTAATCATCGATTACTGGCCAGTTGCGATGCTAAACCCATAGGGGCGGGTTTGGGTCGTGACAGAGTGATATCAAAGCAATACCAAGCACGTAGGGATGGCAATTTGAACCCGGCCCGACGGGGACCCGACCCCCCGATCCCGAATTGAACGGTTTTTTCCCGAAAAATACCCCCGCGGGGACGGGGATTGTATTTCAAATTGAATCCCTGATTAGTTTCGAGCCGGGGACGAGGATAGCTTTCACAGCCCCGGACCCGGCCCGGCCCCGTTCAGCCCCCGAACCTGTTTATATATATATATATATAAATATTTATGATAAATATTTATGTGGGTGTGTACTATGTGTTTATAAATTATATATATAAATATCATGCGTTTATATATATATAAATATCATAATACACAGACAACTGGGTCTGGCCTCCCTACCCTCTCACTCTCTCTCTCTCTCTCTCTCTCTCTCACTCTTATTGGGTCGCCCCGCAGTCGGCGTCGTCTCTCTATCTACGACAGTTCGCTGCTCCGTCGCCTCCTCCTCCTCACAGTCGTCGCGTCGCCTCCTCCTCCTCACCGTCATCTCGTCGCCTCCTCATCCTCACCGTCGTCGCGTCGCCTCCTCTGAGACACTGATCTGAGACACGCGACAGATATCGCCTCCCTCTCTCTCTCTCTTTCTCTCACTCTCACCTCGTCTCCCTCACCGGTTTGATTTTTTATTTTTTACATTTGAGACACTGATCTAAGACATTCTCTCTGTTACATTTCTTTATTTTTTACATTTGATCTCAGATCTGTTAGATCTGTTAAAAATGTTGTTGTTGTTGTTCATGTTGTTGTTGATGAATTCGTGAAGAAAATTTGTTAGATCTGTTTAATTGTTGCTGTTGTTGTAGTTTGAAGAAAATATTAAACTGATTTTTTTTTTCTTTTGGTTGGGGAATGTTCGGGGTCGGGGGGAAACCTGATCCCCGTTAGGGGGCGGGGACGGGGGTAGTGATGGGCTCTCCGTCGGGGTCGGGACCGGGGACGGGGGGAATTGCCATCATCGGGGATCGGGGACGGAGAGGGTGATCCCCGGCCCCGCCCCGTCCCGTTGCCATTCCTACAAGCACGAGTTATACTGCACACACGTGTCCAAGTGAGCTATAGGATGTCCTAGAAAAGTAATTAGGGCATTACATGAGCATGAGAAAGTGTGTGTGGCTATGATATGAATATATGTGCTAATGTGCTAATATGCTTAAGTCAACAACTTTCTATGTTTATTATTACCATATTGCATATAGTAAAATGGACATTACAAAAAATGCCAATGAATCTGAATCATCTGAGGCAAGAATGGCAAGACTAGAAAGAACAGTTGAATTGTTGACAGAAACCCTAAGGCAACAACAGAACCAACAGCCCCCACCTCCTCCAGTATAGCCAGAACAAAATATTAATGATGATATAATTGGCCTGACACAGAAGTTCAGCAAAATAAAACCACCATCATTCTAGGGAGGCCTTGAACCCCTAAAGGCCGAAGCGTGGGTTCTGGAAACTGAAAATTATTTGAAGTGTTTCCATGTTCTGAAGCACACAAGGTGTTACTGGCTACCTTCACTTTACAAGAAGAGGCCAGACGGTGGTGGATGCTCGTCCGTGACACCAACAATGCTATGACTTGGGCTCAGTTTAAGGAGTCCTTTTTGAAAAATACTTTTCCCAGTGCGTCTGAGACCGCAAAGTGACTGAGTTTGAACAGTTGAAACAAGGTACTATGTCGGTAGCAGAGTATGAATCTAAATTCACTGAACTCGCCAGATATGCATCATACATGGTGGACACTGATTATAAAAAGGCCATGAAGTTTGAAGGCGGCCTTAATGTCGAAATACTTGATCGAATCAATGTTCTGAAGTTACTTAAATATGTGGATGCTCTTAACCGAGCAATAATAACTGAGTCGAATATCGAAGCATTAAAACAGACTGAAACACCAGAGACCGAGTGGCGCGGTAAGAGACGGGGCTTTAAGTTTATGAAAGACTGGAACAGTTCATTGAATAAAAAGCAAAACATAGGGTCAACAAACAGTTCTAGTCAAGGAAGTGGTTCCATACCACCTTGCTCTGAATGTGGAAAAAGGCACAAAGGGGTTTGCTATAAAATTTCTGGTGCTTGTTACAGGTGTGGCAAGGTGGGCCACATGGTTAAAGATTGCCCTTCCACGTCTCATGGCAATAGTAAAGCTGCAGCTAGTGCCGCAGTATCAACTGCTCCACCGAAACCCAATTCCAAGGCTACTGGAAAGGAGCCTTTAAGGCAAGGCTGGGTGTTTGCACTTGTATCGGGAGATGTACAAAACACCGAGACAGTTGTATCAGGAACACTCTCAATTTGTGCCCAAAATGCATATATTCTGATTGATTCGGGGTCTACACATTCGTTTGTCTCACATGCATGAAAGCATTCAAACTGATTAAAAATGGGTGTAAAGGGTATCTATATTGTATATTGACTGTACCTACTGATGCTAACGCTAATGTAGACAGTATTCCTATAGTCAGAGAATTCCCAGATGTTTTTCCAGATGATTTGCCAGGGGATTTGATTGATAGGGAGATTGAGTTCACCATTGAAGTATTACCGGGTACACAGCCAGCTTCCAAAGCTCCTTACAAAATGACACTTACCGAATTGAAAGAATTCAAAATTCAGTTGTAAGAATTGTTGGATAAGAAGTTCATCAGGCCCAGTACTTCACCGTGGGACGCACTAGTTTTATTTATGAAAAAGAAAGACGGCTCACTGAAACTCTGTATTGACTACCGTGAACTGAACAAGGTAACAGTGAAAAACAAATACCCATTACCTCGTATTGATGATTTATTTGACCAATTGCAAGGTGCCCAGGTTTTCTCCAAAATTGACCTTAGATCTGGATATCACCAGTTGAAAGTCAAGATAGGGGACATGGAAAAGACTGTTTTTCGAACGAGGTACGGACATTATGAATTTCTTATTTTGCCTTTCGGAGTTACTAATGCACCTGCTGCATTTATGGACCTCATGAATAGAATTTTTAAATCGTTCCTTGATGAATTTGTAGTTGTTTTCATAGATGACATTTTGATTTACTCCAAGAGTAAAAAAGAACATGAACATCATTTAAGAATTGTCTTACAGACCCTAAGAGAACAAAAACTGTACGCAAAACTAACCAAATACGAATTTTGGTTTGATAATGTTATGTTTTTGAGACATGTGATTATTAAGGATGGCATCTCAGTTGACCCACAAAAGGTTGAAGTAGTGGTGAATTGGCCTAGACTGACAAATGTTACTGAAGTTTGCAGCTTCTTAGGTTTAGCCGAGTACTACAGAAGGTTTGTGAAAGATTTTTCCAAAATTGCGTTACCATTGACTCAGTTGACTCAGAAGAGAAGATCATTTGACTAGACCGATCAGAGAGAATCAGCCTTCAAAAAGTTAAAGACTCGACTTGTGACTGCACCGATTCTCACCCTACCCTCAGGTACTGATGGATTTACTATTTTTAGTGATGATTCTTATAAAGGTTTGGGATGTGTATTAATGCAGAATGAAAAAGTTATCGCGTATGCTTCCCGGCAACTGAGACCACATGAAAAGAACTACCCGACTCATGACCTAGAACTTGCTGTCGTGGTATTTGCATTGAAAATTTGGCGTCACTACCTATATGGGGCAACATGTGAGGTGTACATAGACCACAAGAGTTTAAAATACTTCTTCACACAGAAAGAACTAAACATGAGACAACGGAGATGGTTAGAACTGAGAAAAGACTATGACTTGCAAATTTTGTATCATCAGGGGAAAGCTAACATCGTTGCCGATGCACTGAGTTGGAAATCAATTGGGAATTTAGCCTGTTTACTCACCAGACAGAAAGAACTGTTATGTGATCTTGAGAAATTCGAAGTTGAGATTGTTTTGCGTGAACAAGGTGGGACATTGGCTGCTATTTCTACTTAGCCGGCACTTATTGAGGAGATTAAAGAAAAATAATAGCAGGATGACCTTTTGAAAAAGATCATTGATGAACGGGAATCCAAACCAAGGCCGGACTTTAAATTTGAAAACAATGTGTTGAAATTTCAGGGAAGGTTATGCGTACCAAATGATTTTGAACTGAAAAAGCGAGTTTTGCAAGAAGGCCATAACTCAAAACTCTCCATCCATCCAGGGAATACAAAAATGTACCAAGACCTAAAACTTAATTTCTGGTGGCCGGGAATGAAGAAAGAAATTGTCGAGTTTGTGTCAAAATGCCTACACTGCCAACAAGTCAAAGCCGAACATCAACGACCCACAGGCTTACTTCAGCCCTTACCGATACCAGAGTGGAAATGAGAACATATTACTATAGATTTCATTGTCGGGTTGCCTCGCTCTAGTAAAGGTATTGATTCAATTTGGGTTATTGTTGATCGATTGACTAAATCTGTCCATTTCTTACCTGTCAAAACAATTTATAATGTGGAAAAATTGGCTACAATTTATATTGATGAGATTGTTAGGTTGCATGGAGTGCCTGTGTCCATTGTTTCTGATAGGGACTCGAAGTTTACATCGAGATTTTGGCAAAGTCTGCAGACAGCATTAGGTACCGAATTGAGGTTGAGTAGTGCATACCATCCTCAAACAGATGGCCAGTCAGAAAGAACCATCCAGACTCTGGAAGATTTACTGCGTATGTGTGTTCTTGATTTCTAAGGAAATTGGGAAAGCCATTTACCTTTAGCTGAATTTGCCTACAACAACAGTTTTCGCTCAAGCATTTGTATGACGCCTTTCGAGGCTTTATATGGCAGAAAATGTCGATCTCCTATTTGCTGGACAGAAGTTGGAGATGGGCCTTTGCTTGGGCCCGAGATTGTACATGAAACCACGAAAAAGGTGAAGCTGATTCAACAAAGATTGAAAACCGCACAAAGCCAGCAGAAAAGTTATGTGGATGCCCGAAGGCAAGACAGGGAATATAAGGTGGGTGATCATGTTTTTGTTAAAGTGACACCAATGAAAGTGCAGCCTCGTTTTGGGGCTAAGGGCAAGCTAGCACCGAGATATGTTGGGCCATATGAAATCATTGAAAAGATTAATCCGGTGGCGTATCAAGTAGCGCTTCCTCCTGAAATGGAGCATATGCACAATGTCTTCCATATTTCAATGTTGAAGGATTATCTTCGAGATCCCTTCCATGTAATTGAGCGTACCCGTGTAGTGCTAAGTGATGACTACACTTATGAAGAACGACCTATTTAGATTGTAAACCAACGAGTCAAGAATTTGAGAAATAAAGAAATTTCGTTAGTGAAAGTAGACTGGCAAAACCATGGTGGCGTTTATGCCACTTGGGAAAGGGAAGACGAGATGATGAAAAGATATCCTGAATTGTTCACCCAGAATTTGGTATTCTTCCAAAATGAAGGTAATTCGAGTTTGAAGGACCAAACTCTTTTTAATGAGGGAAGACTGTGACAACCCTCACCTCTGATTAGTGCCAATCTGTGTTTTAGTATAATAAGTAATTGATCAGACTGAAATTCTAAACCGAATGCATGAGTGTATTGTTTTAAATGCATTTCTATCTGTTTGATTGCCGAATGATCTGTTCATGTTTTAAGTTTCGGACTGCGAATCGAATGCCTTATCGGAGACTGAATCAGAAATTGATTAGTATTTTATGCTAATTAGAATTTATGAGATTTTATGGTAAGTTTAATTGAAATCTAATTTGGAATAATTAGATTAGAATTATTTTGTTATATTACATCAACTTGAACTATTTGCATTTTTGCCACTAGTGGGCATTTAGTTCACTAATTGTTTTTAAATCATTTTGTGCATCATCCCATCCTTTCCTCAAACCAAATAGAGAGAGAGAGGGAGAGTAGGAGAAAAACTTGAGTTCATCTAGATTTTGACTTGAAATTAGAGGAATTGTAGGAAGATTCAAAATTGAGCTAGTACACTTGAGATTCAAGGCTTAAGGTAGGTAATTCACCTTCTTGATTGTGAATTTAAGTTATTTCTCATATGGTTCATGGTAAATTAGTGTTTAGAATCAAGAATTGGTTTAAAGTGTTGAGTTGAGAGTGAATTCATGCATGCATGTACATGTTCTTGAATTTGGAGTTGTTTTGCATGGAATCCTCACATGCATGTACATATCATGAAGTTCAAGGTTGTTTTCCATGAAATTCTTCCATGCATGTCTAGATTATGGATGTAATCTAAGAATTCATCATGTTTTTGGAGTCTTGGCTCATTTGATCATGTATTAAAAGCTTTGATTTCAAATAAACACATGCATGGCATATTTACATCTTGTTTTTGAATTTTGAGTTGAATTGGTGTTCAATTGGTTTACTTTTGGGCTTTGATCTTATTAAATGATCTTCAAAACGTGTTGTATTATGAGTTTCCAAGTGTTTTCCAGAAAATTGGCCCAAAAGGTTTAGTTTTTACATGTTTGATTCTTGGTTTTGTGCTTGGGGATCAATCTGGAAATTCCAGATTTTGGATCCACGCTCGAGCGGAGGACTTCACGCTCGAGCGTATACTCTGAATACATGCACTTTCGCTCGAGCGTATAAAGCCATGCTCGAGCGTAAAATGCATATGCCCAGAAGTTCATGTGTTTTGCAGTCCGCTCGAGCGAGAGAATTCACGCTCGAGCGAGGGTCTAAGTCTCATGCTCGAGCGGAGTCGAGCGTCCGTCGAGCGTTAAAATCGTGCATCCAGTACTTTTTCATGAGTTTACAGTCCACTCGAGCGAAGCTCCTTTGTCTGCGTGTCCGCTCGAGCGTAAAAAACCACGCTCGAGCGAGACCCCTATATCAGCAAAATTTTGAAAAGTGCTTTAAGGTACACTTTTGCATTCTCATCCCATCCTAGGCATTCCTAGGCCATGTTTAAGGCATCTTAATGAGGATAATATTATAGAACCACACCAAGTCATGTTAGGGGCTAACTTATTAATCCCGAGTGTGTGTTCGTTCTGCAACTGTAGGGTTGGCATCCGAGGACGCTCGTTAGCTTGTCTATAGCCTAGCACTCTGTGAGTAACAATGTTGTAAAGATACGTTCAATTATATCTATTTATGAACGATTGACCGTACTATTTTTTGAAATGGCAATGCTTACTGAATGAATGTTTGTCCTATTTTTATGAACTGTACTCGTGGCATCCATAGCAACTTACTGTTACTGTACTGTTACTGTTACTGCTACTGTTACAAAGATCTCTGTTGGTTCTAATGATTGGAACTACTATTGTTTACTGTTATGATGGCCATCAACTGACTGTTCGGTCTGTCAAGACCTACTGTACTGTTTTGCTATTAGATATACCACATATGACTGCTTTGGTTTTCTAAATGACTGATATGACTGTTTAATTTCTGAAAGGACATTCATTCTTAACCTCTTTACACAGCTGTTATTCACTAGGCTTTAGCTCACTGTTTATATTTATATGTAGGTGTCCAGGCACCGGACCGGAGCTAGGAGCGTTGGGTTAGCTTTTGTTTTGTCAAGCTAACCACTGTGCCTCACTTCCAGGTTCCAAATCTGTCAAGCCAAGGCTATTTTTGGGGTGTCTCAGTTTCACCCTTCTGTCTCTGTTTGTAATGAATGTTTTAGTCTTGACTGTATAGTTATGTTGGAGGGACTCGACCCCTAACCTGGATGTTATGTGTACTCGTTATGTAAATATGTTTTGGTTATGTATGTGTATATGTTCAGAAAAGTCTTTTTGCATATAGAATGTCACAGCTCATTGGATATCTTTCTATTACTGTTTGGCTTCCGCCAGTCCCTTACTCTATATTACTGTCATTTCTGTTAAGCAGGCATTTGGTAATCACCGATTACTGCCCGATTGCGATGCTAAACCCATAGGGGCGGGTTTGGTTGTGACACTGCTGCTATGAATTTTTTGTGCATTTTGGATGACCGGTAGGACAATCGGTCGGTTGTCCGGTGGGATCCATCTCCAACATAAACTCATAGTGTTTTGATGAAATCTGCCCAGCTCCTCAGTTTGGTGAAATTTTTGGGCCGTTCTCATTTTGACATCATTTTGATGAAACCGTTGAAGGCAAAAAAGTTGCATTTTTTCACCAAATTCAAATTTGGTGATGATTTTGCTTCACCGTTGGAGATGGTCTAAGGGGTTGCCTACTGTTATGCAAGCCTGATCACAAGCCATTTGCAATATGAAAAATTATTGTGTGGTTTTAAAATATTATGTAAAATTATTTGTGGGATATTTTTGATAAATGAGGTCCTATGAAACATATTAAGGTTGTGTTAAACCATGAATTTGAAAATATAAAAGAAAGAGTAATTGAAATGTGAATGAAATATAAATTATTATTTTTTTTCTCAATTTCCTTTTATGTTCGTAAACATTATCGAAATCCAAGCTTTATTTGAGATGTAGGTTGGTTTTTTGACTTTTTAACTTTTTGGCTATTTTTGCTTGGGGTTAAAAAGTCTCGTTTGTGATAGGTTTTTTAACTTTTTGACTTTTATAAAAAAATAATAATAATAATTATGATTTAGATGTGATTTTTTATCTTTTTAATTTTTTAATTTTTTTTTATCATATTTTAATTAAAAAATCCAAAAAATTCATATGCCAAACGAGGGCATACTATGAAGTGGGTCAGTTGTTCTATGTAACAAAAATGAGTTGATATTGTCCCACTAAGCTTTTAGTGAAGTGGATTCAAACTCGAGTATTTAAAAAACCAAATCCAATCTGATTGAATAAGATAAATTTGAATCTAATTTAGATCCACTTATGCCATATTAGAGCACTTGTATCTAAATCCGATAATTATGGGTGTTTTGAATCTAAATCCGATAATTGTTAGTATCCTATTTGAAAACCCAATCTGAGGCAAATCTGAAATTCATTCCGGTCTCTTTTAGTCTATTAATAAAAAAAATGATATACACCAAGTCATGTTAGGGGCTAACTTATTAATCCCGAGTGTGTGTTCGTTCTGCAACTGTAGGGTGATCATGTTTTTGTTAAAGTGACACCAATGAAAGGACAGACTCGTCGGTTGAACGAGGCTAGATGGAACCGTCTTAACAACTTTCTATTCAGCTTTGATCCGCAGGGCATCGTCTTCCACCTTACAATATTCTTCGACTTTTTTCATTAACGCCCAAAATGTTTTGGGAGGCCGTCTAGTCAATGAATTGCGTAGAGGACTATCATGATGTAATCCCATCTTAAAGGCGGTAATGGCTATGGAGTCATTGCAGGCATCATCCACTAGGTTGAAACATTTCCAATATCGCGCATAATACTCATGGAGAGTTTCTTCTGGTTTAATTTGCATTGCCCAGAGAGAGTCGGCTTGCTTTGGCTAAACTTTATTGGTAATGAATCCTGCCCTGAAGGATTTTTAGAGTTGGTGAAAACTTTTTATTGGCGCCGACTCCAATTTATAGTACCATTTGATGGCCAACGGTCCCAAGCTACTTGGAAACATTCGGCACATGAGGGCTTCTTCATCAGCATGCAACGTCATCGTTTGTTTATAATGACGAATATGGTCAGTGGGATCCAATTTTCTGTCATACAAGGTGAACGGTGGTGCTTTGAACTTTTCAGGCAGCACAGCCCTTGCGATGCGTCGTACGAAAGGGTCATGCCTGTCTTTCTCATCCGAATCATCACTTTCTTTCCCTCGTCTGTGCCTTACATATGGACTCCCTTCGAATGAGCTAGATAAATCGACTCATCCCTTCTTTCTAGGCTCCTGGGATGGTGAGTCAGAGTCGCTGCAATTACCGTGTTTTCGAAGTCGACGTTGTCGATCGTCCTTCTTTCTGGGGGATCGACGCCGGTCAAGGCATGCGGCCTGTTGGGATTTGGCTACCTCCAAGGCCAATTCTTTACGTAAACGCTCGTTACCAGCCACCATATCTTCAAGGCATTTCTCATTTCGTTTCGGTTGATCCATGATCGTTTGTATAGTCTCCTGCATTGAGGTTGAGGGTGAGGTTTGAGCTACTGAGTTGAAATTCAGGGCCCGTCTTGCGGCGATATTCTCTGGTCCAAGCATGTTTCTTGGAGTAACATCATCTCTTGGTGTAACATTGTCAACAACGAGCGAAGGATCATCTGTTATGCTTGCCATGAACGTACTTGAGTATTCCCACAGATGGCACCAATTGTAGAGAGGTGGTTTGGAAATACTCCTGAATTCAGTCTGACGTCCCTGATCATTTGATCATTACCTGAAAAAGGGATGAACACTCCGGTCGGAAATGCCGGAATTAATTGTACGGGGAGGAAATAATTCTCCTCGTATAATCCTGTTGACTAAGTCCACGCTCCTCCGTACGACGTCGCTTTGTCACCTGAAAACACAAACGTGAGCTAGCCGGCGGGTGTGTGCCGGAAACCTCTCCGATGCCTAAGTCAGAAAACTTGACAAATAGACAAAGCTCTAAGTTCTCAGAAAGATTGTGTTCAATTACCTCCTCCAAGGTGATGCTTGTGAGCTTTTATAAGTTTCCCGTGGCACAATCCTAGTAGGACTTGTATTTCTCCATGCAGAGTCCTCCTAGGATTCATTCTCCTAAGGATAATGCTTATCCTTTTACACCCTCCCCCACTGCTTAAACCAAGTGGGATGGTTTTCTTTATAACCGAACTTCCATTTGACCGAAGTACAATTTGGCTATACCGAGCCACAGAGGGCCGAACTATCCTTAGCTCGGTCTTCTCCTCTAACTCCTTACTTCGACTGCCCTGTTCAACCTTGATGTGCTTAGATCAATCTTCCAAGTAACAAGTTCTGACCGACCTAACCATCGTAAGTCAAGACCGGACTAATTCCGAAACCGGCCTTCCCAGAATCATACTGTGACCGGACTAACTCTGAGACCGGCCTAACTCCGAGTTGCCTCCGGACCGGAGTAGCTTTATTCTTCCTTGGGCCGACGCAACTATCTCTTCTTGAGCCGGAGTAATCACACTCCTTGGGCCGGAGTAACTTTGCCGGAGTAATCTTGCTCTCCTGGGCCGGAGTATCCTTTACGGCCTTTTTTACTCAGTCCTTCGCGTTTTGGGCCTCAAAGCCCAGCTTGCAGCTCGGTCCAATTTTTCCCAAAAATTACCCTCTCAGTAGTGTTGATCGAAAGTGACAGAATAGTGAGATAGTTAGGTAAAGTGATATTACAAATTGAGAGAAAATGAAAAATAAAGAAGGTAAGATAAGAAAAAAAAAAGAAGTAATATCTATTTTTTGGAATACATTGCCTATTCAAATATATATATATATATATATGAAGGTTTTTTTTTTTTGGTTTATGTTATACACTTCTTTAGTCTGATTCAACAGTTGATTAATTAAAATTTTAAAAGGAGAATATATGGCTCCGTTTAGTAAGACTTTCTAACTATAATTTGAAAATATGAGTTGCATTTGGAGTTTGTGTGTTTTAAAATTATGATTTGAGTGTAAAAAATTTGTTTAATTATGATTTTTGAATAGAGTGTTGAATTGAGTTTTGAATTGAGTGTGAAATTGAGTTTTGAAAGTTTGATTTGACATGAAGTAAGAAAATTTGTTTGGTTATGAGTTTTAGAAAGAGTTTTCAAAACTTAATTCAAATTGTTATAACTCATAACAAAATGTACTATTTTCACACTATTGAAAATTCTGATCAACACTCATAATCAAACTCTTTTTAAAATTCGATTAAAAAATTTATTATTAACAGAAAATAACATTAATCAATTTTTTAATTGAAAATACTACAAAGAAAATAATTTTTTTTTCAAAATAAATATTCAAAAAATTTAAATCATAAATATTTAAATAATTTAAATAATCTAAAAAATTTAATAAGTAAAAAATTAAAATAAATATTCAAAAAATTTAAATCGTAAAAATTTAAATAATTTCAAATGTTAATATTTTAAATTTAAAAACAACTCTACACTCAAATCGTAACCAAACACATAAAACAAAACTCAATTAAGAAATTATTTTTAAAACTCATAACTAAACACATAACTCGAAACTCTATACTACTTTCACAACTCTACATTCAAATTATAACTAAATACATAACAAAAAAATTAAAATATTTAAAAATATTTTTATAAAATAGAATTTGAATTTATTTTTATAATATTTTAAAATTTAAAAAATTAAAATTGAAATATTTAAACATTAAAATATTTAAAAATATTCAAAAAACTAAAAAATTAAAAAAATTATAAAATATTTAAAATCTTAACAAAATTAAAATATTGATTTGAATTGAGTTTTGAAAAGAATTTTGAATTATGTGCTTGGTTATAAGTTTTGAAAAGTAATGATTATATTTTGAATTGAGTTTTGAGAAATGAGTATAGCATTATCATTTGAAAACTCAAAACAAATATCACTTAAATCAATGGATGAAATTATAATTTGAGAGGCTTACCAAACACAGCTTAATAATTTTTTAAATATAAAGAAAAAATTTATATTATTAATAAATTTTAGAGGTGTATTTATAATCTAACCTTATTTATTATTAGTGAAGAGGTAAAGAGGTCAAGGTTCATGTGCACCCCATATTGTTCGTAGCATTATCTTTTTCGGTTGTAAGCTTTTATTTTTTTAAAAATTTTTAATCGATTGATGGAATATTATTTATAAATTTGAAAAGAATTTTAAACCTAAATAATCATACTACAACAAACAATAAGTGGAAAATCCCAACAATTAATCTAACAAAAAAATCCCATAATAAAAGGGGAGAACTACTTGATAGTGGGGTATAGATTAAAATAAATAAATAAATAATTACAAAAACATGAGAGGTATAAGTAAATTTGTGATGGGATTAGTTTTTTTTTTTTTTTTTATCTTTTATTGTCCAATTATTAAGTAATTCCCCTTAGTAAAAAAGTATAAATAATAAATATCATATTTTGTTTGGGGTGTACTATATAAGTACACTTTTTATCTTTTTTGAGCAATATTATCTTTTTATTTTTCTGCACATCTTTTCGTAAAAAGTTAAAAAGTGTACTTATTTAGATCTCTTCATAAGAAAGAATGACGAACAAATTTTTTTTCATTTTTTTTTCAAGTCTCTCACTATAGATCTTTATTAGTTTAAAGACAAAAAACAAAAAATGCATGCTAGTTCCAATCCTCTAAGCGTGTGCTTTTTTTGAGAGATTATTTCATGGGATTGGACTATTAGTCCATCCAAACTAATACTCCATTGTTTGGTTCAATTTTTTTGCTCCAGATTAATAGTCCCTCCGGACTATTAGTCCCTCATTTGAGGGATTATTGTATCTGTGGGAGCCGAATAAAATTCTTACGCAGGAAAGTCGAATAGAGATCAAGTTATATACTATACGGCTTTATCCTGGAGGGACATAGAGGCCGAATAACCAAATTGGCCGTAGAATCAGCTGTAAAATGGGTCGAGTACGAGTAGGTAGGACAGATTGGCAGAGTAAGTAATTATACGTTGGTCGAAAGGTGGGCCCAACCACAGATATCAAGGACGAGTATAAATAATAGGAGTACCAACTAAGAAAAGGTATGTGAGAACAAATATAATTAACTTGAGATATAAGCAAACAAGAGAGTACATATTGACTTGTCCATCAGAGTGCTAATTCCGACACTCCCGACCAGAGTGTTCACTCATTTTCAGGTGACTATCTGAGGATCAGAAGCATCCTACAGGATCTATAGAGCATTTCCAAACCATATCTCCACAGTATCCTAGGGGGAGGGGTGGGATTATTTCCATGGGATTGGTATCCCATGGGATTAATGTGTGAAATATCTATTTTACCCTCATGCTATTACTTAATAAACAATTGAAAAATGGTTTAGAACTCTTCAGTAGGTAAATGAGTCCCCATTGAGCATCGGTATATACCCAGAGAATTGTTCCTCAAGAAAGTTCTTCTCGCTACTAGGAGCCCTATGTTTTGGAACCCAGGCAATTGTCCCAATTGGAACCTATCCCTGAATAACATGTTTGGGCTGAATAAGTCTCCGGATTCGGAGCGCCCTTCATGGATATCACGATTGGCCAAAACAAGTCTCCGTATTCGGAGCCCCATCGGTAAATGACATGTTTGGGCTAAATAAGCCTCAGGATTCGGAGTGCCCTTTGTGGATATCACGATTGACCAAAACAAGTCTCCATATTCAGAGCCCCATCTGTGAATGACACGTTTGGGCCGAATAAGCCTCCAGATTCAGAGCTCCCTTCGTGGATATCACAATTGGCCAAAATAAAAGCCTTTGAATTTGGAGCCCCTTCCGTGTATGTCACGGTTGGGCCGCATAAGCATTCAGAATCAGAGCGTCTCATCGATATCACAGTTGATTGCCGCAAATGCGATTGACAGTAATTGATGGTTATGACTTAAGTTACGAACAATAATTGAAACCATATACAGACATTCAAAATAAGATGTTTTATTCAAAAGATCGTAAGTACATGATTTGCATCAAATTAGTGATATGTCATACATATCTTTGACTTGTTTTATTCAATACATGTGTTAAAAAAAAGAAGACAAATATATTATTCGGCACTGTCTTCGTCGTCCGTCTTCTCGGCTTCAAAAGCTGCGAAGGGCAAATTATAACTCTGATATAGAGGCGATGCCGAATCAATTCCCGCTGCCTGTAGAGCCTTGGTCCACCCATGCTTGAATCCACGATTTTCGCATCGGCACACCTCATCGGCCAGCTTTTCCTTCGTCTTCTCTATACCAATCTTTCGACCATCAAAAAATCCCTCATTATAGGCCTTCGTCCTTATCGCTTCTTTGGTGAACATGCTTACCGTATCTCGGTTGGCAATGGCCTGGTTTAGCAGCCGTTGGGTTACCATTTCCTCTACAATCGGGTTACCATGACCTGTCGAATGATTTCCGGCAGCTTTTGCTTGTTTTAATTCTCGCTCGGCTTTCTCTATGCGCGCTTACTTCTAAGTTCCGAATGTGCTCATCTTTCTGCTCTATCTCTCGTCGTGCGGCATGGAGACGCATGCCAATCTCATATGAAGTATATAGCCCTTTCACCGCTCCATGGACACCCTCTCGAAAAACTTCGAAATCAGGCTGCCCAACCATCGACTGTTGGACTTTCGGTGGAAAAATCTGTCGAGCGAATTCAACTACCACATTTGGATCGCGGATGATCGAATCTGCCTCCGTCATCGGTTTGTTCCCCACGAAGACTGAACAACTCAACGGGCGTGGTGGCCCACTGGTCTCACTTTGTGAGCGAGGAAAGTTCCCCCGTTATTGCCTTTCCTTCCTAGGTGACCTGCTTCGACGACGCGGAGAATGGCGCCTCTCGCGTTTCCTCGACGTCCTACTTCCTATTCGCAACGGTTCGCCACCTCGGTTCATCGCCGAATCCAACTCAGCCAGTGTCCTCCCCTCTCCTCTACTGTTGAAGTATAGTCTTCTAGACATCTAGTTCAAACGCACTACTTTTCTCCCTCCTGTGATCTGCCAAATTTGGACACCAACATAGACCCTAAACGCACATAGCCCCCACCCCTCTTATTAATCGTGGGTGCAACATTCCCAAAGCATTCTCTTCAATGCTCTGTGCTATGAACTGCCGATGTTCGACGGTCCAGTTCATTAATTTGCTGGGGCAAGGGCAGATTCATTAATCTATTCGGCCTAATATCAGAGCTATCCGTCGAAATGATAATGTGCCCCAGCCAATTCACGAGTTGCCGTTGTTCAACGGTTCATTAAATTATTGGGGCAAGGGCAAATTCATTATTCTAGTCAGCTTAATATCAGAGCTATCCGTTGAAATGATAATGTGCCCCAGCTAATTCGCGAACTGCCGTTGTTCAACGGTCCATTAATTTGCTGGGGCTAGGGCAAATTCATTAATCTATTTAGCGTAATATCAGAGCTATGCACCGAAATGCTAATGTGTTCTAGCCAATTCGCGAATTGTCGTTGTTCGGTGATCCTGTTCATTAACTTACTGGGACAAGGGAAAATTCATTAATATATTCGGCTTAAAATTTCAATAATATATCAAAGCTGTGTGCCGAAATGTTAATGTGCCCCAGCCAATTCATGAACTGCTGTTGTTCGGTGTTCCTGTTCAATTTGCTGGGGCAAGGGCAGATTGATTAATCTATTCGGCGTTTCTGTTCGTTAGTAGTGTCAAGGGCAGATTTACTAATCTATTCGGCTAAGTTGCAGAGCTATACAACTATTTGACTACCGAGTTAATTCAGTATTTCGTTGCATTCATCCTATTTCGTGTTTTTACATCTTACTTAGCGGTTATCAAGCACATGCAGCAAGCAGAAAGTAAAGACAATTTTTATTCATAAACTGAATTCAAACAAAAGTTTAGTGGTTGCAAGAATAAATTTACTAATATATTCGGCTAAATCGCAGAGTTATGCGATTATTTTAGCGCCAAATTAATTCAATAGTTTGTTCCATTCATCTCATTTCGTGTTTTTACATCTTACTTAGTCATTAACAAGCACATACAACAGGTAGAAAAGCAAAGGCAATTTTCATTCATAAATTGAATACAAATAGAAGTCACTTTACAAATGAAAACTACCATATGTTAGCTTCTAACAAAAATAAATAGTCAACAACCTAACAAATCTAACAAAACCTACATACACAAGATACCAAAACAAAATGAAAATTACTTTGACCCTAGGTCGTCTTCGGGGTCAGACTCCAGCGGCTCAACGTCTACCTGCTTGCACGAAATCTACTGCTCCGATACCACGTTAGCAGCACCTAAGGCTTTGAGCCAGCCGTGTTTGAATACCCTATTCTTGAACCTAGGCACCTCCTTAGTTCTTCAAAGATGCATCCTTGCCAGCTTGGAATGACTTGGAAATCCCAGATTCGGCGTTTTCCATCGCCCTCTTCAAGTCCTCCAAATCGGCCTCTAGTTTGGCAATCGTCTCGTTGGCCAATTTGAGCGGTTCTTCGCTTGCGTTCGCCCTTTTTTCGGCGGTCAATCTCAGTTAGTCAGAACATTCAGCCTTATCTGCTTTGGCATCAGTCCTCGCTCTTTCCTCCGCCGCTTTCATGGCCTTAGACTCGGCTCTGAGAGAGGCCTCTACTGCCTTTCCTTTTTCATTTTCCACTTCGGCATTGAGAAAGCTGATCTGTTCGATAGCGTCTTGTTGGCAACAACCAATCTCAGCTATCTTTCCCGCCGCCTACAAAACAAGGAATTAGTAAGATAGTTGATATAAAAAAATAAATATTTTTTTAACCTTGCAAAATTATAGACAAAGATCATGTACCAATATCGCCGATTGAGCGGCTAATAATATGGACAGCAGATCTGGCTCTGCCCTAAAGATTGCTCTGTCAACCGGTAGAGAAATTGAGGAGACCAAGCACAAGGCCATAGCGGCGTCTTTTACAGCCGATGCATCGAAAGCAACTGGTACATTCTTTATCCTTGGTTGTATTATAAACGGAAAAACCAGGTCCGATTCTTCCATGCACGGCCGTTTATCTACTTGGTTTTCTGAATAATCGGCTTCAAATTCTGCCAGACGTTTATCCCCTCTATGTTCTGTCACTTGGCCCTCCTCTTGACTGACAACAGGCTTCGTTTCGGCCATATTAGTTTGAGCTGTCTCCTCAATAGGAGCAGGTGGTGGAGATTCTTCCCTAATGTCGGGTGGAGGGGGTAGAGGTTCAGATCGCTCTGCTTCGGCTCTCCTACGGGCAGCCATCCTCTCGGCATTTTTTCTCCTGGTCATTTGAGTAAGCAACTCACCAGCCATGTTGTCAGGATATAAGTCGGGTAGATCTCCTAAGTTGGTGAAAATATCTTTGAAGGACACGTCCGCTCGGCCTGAAGTGGTCGGAGGATTGAGGCCGGCTTATTCAAAAGCCAAATTTAGTGCCGCATCAACCTCCTCCTCTAGTACGTCGAATATGTCCAAGGAGGGTTGATTCAGCTGCTCAGCGATTCTTTCGGTTGGTTGTTTGTCCACTGGCTCTGAATCTGAAGCTTCAAGACCTATATGCCTAAGGTTCTTGAAGTTTGGAAAAATAAGGGCCATAAGCTGTTGTTCACCCCTCGGAATCGGTATGTTATCTGCAGCTGAAAACGTAGCGTAAGTCGGCTCGTATCTCAGAAGAATATGGGTCGTCCTCCCTTGCTTCTGGAGATTTGGATGGCCAAAGAACTGGAGTACGGTTCTGATCTGCGCAAGTATAGCGTTGTCGGCCAAGACGAGAACTTTTTTCAAATCGTTTCCCGTACAAATAAAATGGTAAATACGTAGAATTTGAACCAGGTAAATATTTAACAAATATACGTGAGGGATTAAACGGCCATCTGGTTCGCCTCTTCGATTGGGCGCTAGATCTAGGCTATCTTCGCCCTTTCCAAATTCCCAATTGCCGCAGACAACGACCATGACATCATCAATACGCTTGCCAGAGCTGGCAAGCATAGTCACCAAATGATGGTCGGTGTCTTTGGCCTTGAGGAAGTAGTGCCCCTGCTGGCCAGAGGATTTGGCCAAGGCATAATAGTACCGAATAGCAGGGATTCCAAGGTTAAGCCTAAGATGTCGATTTAGTTCTACAATTCCCATTATTATTCGGTAAAAATTTACGTTAGGCTGAGAAGGGATTAAACCCTAATGGCGAAGGACGGCCCTAAAAAATGGATGAAGGGGGAAACAGACTCCGCCCTCAGTGATTGACAGGAGAGGAAAGATGATTGTACTCTCATCAGTCCTTTCTATGTCAACTACGCTCTCTGCCAAGAGTGACAGATGGACGTCATCTGGAATGGAAAAATGGCAACGAAAACCAGAGACTCAATCCATAGAAAGAAGGGCTTTTAGATGTTTCGCCATCATAGTCAGTAAAGGGAATACTCTAAACTAAAAACAAACAAGGAAATGGGAGTCAAAATGGAGGAGAGAAAAACTTACAAGAAATGAGGAGGGCAATGAGGAACGAAAAGAAGTTGCAGAGGTCGTGAAGCGAGGGAGGTGTACTAACAGGCGACAAGAAACTTTGTGTATTCAAAAAAGCATACAGTCGAAGAGAGAACACGGTTTCAAATCATATTAAATGAATGAAGTGTATGAAGGGGCGGGAGATTATAATAATTCTTAAAAAGAGTAGGCGTTCTGACGCTTGCGTTGAAATGAGGGAAACCGTCGTATTTTTTAACCCTTTAAGTCTAAGACCAAACATGCCGAATAACTGACATTAAGAGAATGTTTGGGGGACAATTGTGGGAACCGAATAAAATTCTTACGTAGAAAAGCCGAATAGAGATCAAGTTATATACTATATGGCTCTATCTTGGAGGGACATAGAGCCCGAATAACCAAATTGGCCGTAGAATCAGCTGTAAAATGGGTCGAGTACGAGTAAGTAGGACAGATTGGCCGAGTAAGCAATTATACGTTGGTCGAAAGGTGGGCCCAACCACAGATATCAAGGACGAGTATAAATAAGAGGAGCATTAACTAAGAAAAGGTATGTGAGAACAAATATAATTAACTTGAGATACAAGCAAACAAGAGAGTACATACTGATTTGTCCGTCGGAGTGCTAATTCCGGCACCCCCGACGGGAGTATTCATTCCTTTTCAGGTGACTAGCTGAGGATCAGAAGCGTCCTACAGGATCCATAGAGTATTTTCAAACCATATCTCCACAGTATAGTCTTTTGAACATTTACAAATAATTTGAACATTTATAAAATAGTCTTTTGAACATTTACAAATAATTTTTTTAGTGTTGTTAATTTAAAATTATATATTAAATAAAAAATAAAAAATATAAATTATAAATTTAATTTAATTAAAAATAATAAATTAAAAATTATGGCCTTATAATTTTTTTAGTGTTGTTAAAAAATTAAATTTATATATTAAAGAAAATTATTTTTTTCGTGTTGTTAATTTAAAATTATATATTAAATAAAAAATATAAATTATGAATTAAATTTAATTAAAAATAATAATTAAAAATTATGGCCTTATAATTTTTTTAGTGTTGTTAAAAAATTAAATTTATATATTAAATAAAATTATTTTTTCAATGTTGTTAATTTAAAATTATATATTAAATAAAAAATATAAATTATAAATTATAGATTAAATTTAATTAAAAATAATAAATTATAAATTATAAAGTGTAATTTACCAATTTTTATTCTAAGACAAAATTGTATTAAGAACAAATTTCATTAATTAAGTGTGAACTGGGTAAATACCCAAACACGTTTATATAGATATAAAAAACTGCTATATTGAAACTAAAGACTCACATTATAAGAAAACAGAATAGAGTCAATTAACACACCTTTGTGGGATCGAACCCAGCATGAAGAGCTAAGCGCAGCTCATTGCCACTGACCAACACAACCTCACATCACAACTTACTCAAGTGCTCCAAAATCTTAAGATTATTGTTGGCTTTAACCGCATATCCAATGATCGAATCCAAACCCTCCAAAGCATCCCTATAAGCTTGGAAGTTTCTAGTGATTTGATTTTTGGCCTGTCCGCTCGAGCGGAGGTGTTGGCGCTCGAGCCGGG
>NW_021027126.1:444167-540469 GCF_004153795.1 Camellia sinensis | reverse complement strand
CGTAGTAAATCTAGGCTAATAACCGGAATAAGAGCGCATAATGTTTTCAAAACTAGATATCATGGTTAGTAGAGGCCGATCTTTGATCGGGCGAGCGGGGGTGCTCACGAAGTGACCTTCCCCAATCGTACCCAAGTTCCCGAGCTGAGGCAACTTTGGTGATGACGGACACGTGGCCTTAGGCAACGAGTCAGGGTTTCCTAAATTTCTCCAAAATAAAATATTTAGGTGGCGACTCTGTATCTGGCAAAGCAGTCCATGTTTGGCACTTGTTTCAAAATCTGTTTTCTCAAAACGATTTGCCGGATTTGGACTCTTTGGTTCAGATTTAGAACCGTGACAATTTGAGAGTTTCGAGCTGTTGTGAACCCCAAATGAATAGAACGGGACTCATCCCTCCCGGGGCGTTCGGGGACGTCTACAATATCATGTTCAGCAAATTAAAAATTTTGAATCGAGACAATCATAATTGAAATCAAAAGTAATTGATATTTACTTAATCAAAAAATCATAATGTTCTAAAACATGAGCTCTGATATTACATGTAAATAATTTTATGGTGTTATGCATATAACAACCTTCGTAATCCAAAATCGTGAACTATCATGGTTTTCACAAATAATATCTTAATGCGGAAAATAAATAACATACCCGAATCAGTTATACGAAACCTTCGAGTGACCCAAAATTGATTGAACATAAACCTAATAATAATATTAGTGGAAAAGGGTTTCTCTCTCTTGACCCTCTTTAGAATACATTGAATTCAAAATAATTGATGGGTAATCTGAATGTCTTTTTATAGGTAGAGAGATGACCAGTTTCCTTATTCAATAATGATTCCACTTTCCCATCAAAATAAGATACTTGGAAAACACGATTCTTTATTTACCAATTAATTGTAACAAAAAAATATGGAATCATAATCCTGCCAAAATCTCTAATTCATATTACCATATCATGTGCGTCAACATAGTGACTAAATAATTAATTTAGTCTTACAAATCAAACTTAAGTGGAAAAAGGTTTGTTCAAAATCTAGTGAAAGATTTTGTTCATTCTTGGCTTGATGAAAAATTTATTTCTGCCCTTGATTTGATACAAGTTTGATAGGATGATTTAATCTCATTTTCATCAAAATTTTTATCAAATTTAAATTTGATGAAGGATTTGTTGAAAAATTAGAGATATTTTTATTGATTTTGAAAGTTGTTGACGATAGGTACCAAAATCTAACAAGTAATATATTTTAGGAATTAATGTGGAACAATTGAAAGAAAGACACTCAGTTCATAAATACAATTTTAGATTTTTGTTTTTTTTGTCAAACGATTCATATTCTAAAATATTTTTTCCTGCAAAATGACTAAACTACCCATTATAACCTTATTATTCTCTCTCTCTCTCTCCTTCATCAGAGGCGGCGAGGGCTCTAATCGCTCCCGCTTTCGTGGCTCCCGCGGCGTACAGTTTGCATCACCGTAGAGGGAGAAAGTCCTTCACCTCGTCGTCGTTGTCTTTGGCGGCGTCTTGGGAAGTACTGAGGGCTTTGATTGTCTTTGGCGTCGTGGCCCCTTCGATTTGTTTCACAACCTCGCCGACTTTCACTTTGCCGCTGACTCTAGCGATCCAATCTGCACCCACTCCAAGCTGTTGATCATTTTCTTATGTGATCTATGTGTTTATTAGAATGAGCGAAACAAAGTTGAAATTTTCATTCCTAGCTCAGTTTACAACTATATATATATATATATGTGTGTTATTGTTTTCATTTATTACTAGTAGACATGTATATGTATATGTATGTATACTTTTTGGCTTTGTTTCTATTTGGTAAATTTATGGATTATTTCCAGCATTTTGTACTTTGATATTTCCAGCATTTTCCAAATCTAGATCTAGTGTTGATGTGGTTGAAGATGAAGATTCAACAAATCTGTTTAAAAAAAGGGGCTCAGATCTGTTTAAAAGGCTTAGATCTATTGAGAAAGCAAACTCTAAAAAGACTAGATCTATTCATCTTCCTCTTCGTTTCTTTTTGGTCATGTTCATCTTCCTCTTTTGTTCTGTGGTTTTGTGTTAGACAGATAGAGAAAGAAAGATTGTTTCTAGTAGAGAGAGGGGTTGCTTTGCTAAATTTTTCGTTTCAACAGATAGGTTAAATAATTTGGATATTTGAACAAATAGCTAAAAAAATTAAACAAATTAAAAAAATATTTGAACAGATAATCAAAAAATTTAAGTAGACAAAAAACATTTAAACAGATAGTAAAAAAAATTAAGAGATAAAAAATAATTCAATAGGTAGATAAAAGGATAAAATTGAAAACAAAATATTTTTCAAAATAATAAATAGACTTCTCATCACAATATTTTACAAAGAGTGAACTTCTCACTAAGAAAAAATATCTCTATGATCTAATGCCTTATACCCCCTTAGATTAGACTTTTTAATAATTTTCTCTTAAAGTATTGGGAAGTAAAGTATAACAAAATGCGTACTTAAAGGGAAATGGGTGCACACATATGCACCTTATCATAAATTGCTGTAATTTTATCGTAAAATTTTATAATATCAATCACAAAATGCGTAATCTCATCATAAATTAGCGTAACAAAAGATATCGTAATCAAGTCATAAACTTTTGCAATATCAAATATAAAATTTTGGACATTCTGATATGTTAATTTGTGACGAGATTACATATTTTATGATTAATATATAAAATTTTATAATAAAATTAAGCCAATTTTTTATAAGGTGCATATAGGACCATAGGCTTTTCTTATAAATATAGTAGTTGGCTTCCATGCAGTCCATTTTGGCTCTACCGAGCCTATTTATGAATTTTGTTTTGATAATTTAAATTGTTCATTTGTTAAATTATTTGAGTATATAATTTATTAAAAAAATAAATTAGATTGATTTGTTAATAGTAATTTATTCAATGTTTGGGTTTATCATTGAAAAATAAACGAAAAGTTTGATTTTAAAAAGAACATTGTTATTCAAGTTCAAAAGGTAGATTCACTTTCTATACTCAGTGATGTGTCAAGAAAATAATTAGTTATTAATCATTTTCTTGACATAGCACTAGATTTATAACGTGGGTCTAAAAAATGAACTTGTATATCATTTTCTTTTTAAAAATAGATGTTCTTTTTTTTGGCAACAAACGTGATAAAGTAAATATGTTATGATTATCATATCGACTTAATTTTTTGAATGGATTATATGCACGAAAGATACAACAAAATGAACGATTTAAATTATCAAAACAAAATCCGTGATGGATCCACGGAGCCAAACAACACCCCATAGTACATAACCAACTCCTATATAGTATTCCGAAACAAAAATTGACAGAAAATTTTCTTGACCAATGAAGTAGCAGAAAATTTGACAGAAAAAATAATGCCACCAACTTTATTTATTTATTTATTTTTTGAACTAGGCCACCAACTTTGTTAGCTAGTTAAAACATGACCAATAATATTATCTTGTGTATTTTGTAATTTTTTATTTTACAAAAACATTGCATAAATAATGAGAAAAAAAATACATAACGGTGGTAGTTTGAAAAAATAATTATAGATTCATAAAAAGTTTAAGATTTTATTTATTAATATTTATAAATTTTACTATTGGTTTATAATATATTTTTAAAAAATATCATGTGATATTTTCCCTAAATAATATGGGAAATTACATCTCAGTAAAAAAAAAAAGAAGTTTAGGTTATTTACGATTACCCTAAAAAAAAAAAGTTATTTACGGTTACATTCTGTCTCATATTTTCTCTAATCATCAACCAATCAAATCACTTACATATCATTAGATCTAGAAAATGAGTCTAACAAGTGAACTTATACGTCGTTTTTCATAAATAAAATATCGCCACTTTTCAAAATACCCTACTTCTCATCATAAGAGTTAGCAAGGTATGATAGAGTCTTTGTCTGTCTCTCCTAATTTCCACTACTAGGTAGCACTTCTTCTATTCAATCATACCCTCTCGTCCTCACCATCTGGTTTCCTCAACTATCCACTCCCCTTCTCCTTTCTTATAGCAGCAACACCTCTTCTCCAGCCCTTATCCTCAATAAAACCCATCTCTCTCTCTCGGCCTGTTACCATGATTGAATTTCTTTTCTGGGCCTCAGTGAATCTTATATGTGATTTGCTTTTGTTGTCCATTAATACAGATACCTTGACCTGCCGTATACAAACAAATAGGTAGAGGCAAACTAGTTCTTGTTATCAAATATTTAGAAGACAATAGAAATCATGCCCTTCCCACATCTTCCACGACAACCACAAAAATAGAGCACTGTAAAATTTTGGTATAAAATTTCAGTATTATATCGGTAAAATTTTGGTGAAAAGTCCAATACATAGTGCCTGTTTGGTCTGGATTATTTTGAGTTTTAAAAGCTATTATAGACTGTTTGGTTGAGCTTAAAGGGTTCAACTTCAGCTTCTATAGCTTTTTTTGAAAGGCAAATTCTTTGGAAAATCAGAAGCAGCTGGGAGCTGCTTCTGCAAGTGGATTATACGGAAGGGGTGATGAAATTACTTAAATATCCTCAGTATTTGAAGGTATTTACTCTTATACCACTATATATGTATATATATTTTAACCCTAATCTACTCGTTACTATTCATTGATACTCACAGAGAGAGAGAGAGAGAGAGGCGATTTTCGGCGGGTGATCGGCGATTTTCGATGTGCTCTCCTCTCTCCGTTATGATCGAGAAACACTCTCCTCTCTCTATTCGTCGCCTTCGTCGCAGTCCTCCCATCCTCTATCGCGATCGATGGTGAACAGAAGCTCCCTTTTCCGGTGAACCAGAGCGCTCTCTCTCTCTTCGGCGTTGTGCTGTGTCTGCGATTTCCGGCTAGGATCTCGAGCAGTTCTCACTCTATACCAGAAGGGCAAAGCCCTAGCGTCGCGATTGACCTTTAGTGCTCTCACCGGCTTTGCGAGATAGCCTAACGGTGATGAACCAGAGCTCACCATTGCATTTGCGATCTCAAACCAGAGCGATCTTCATCCCATCCCTATCCCCCGATCTATGAGATACCCTGTGGTTTGTCACCGTCGCGATCGCGATCTACAAGATGTGAAACCCTAACCATTGGCGACGGTAGCTAGGGTTTGTTAAAAAAAAAAAAAAATTAATAAATTAATAAAATTGGTATATTTTGTAATGAATTAATAAATTAAAAAATAACAATTTTTATATTATTAATTGGTATTCTAATAAAAAAATTAATAAAAAAGAATTACAATTTTTTTTAAATTAATGAATTAATGAAAAATTAACTGATATTAAGTTAATTAATGAATCACAATTTTAATTTAATTAATGAAAAATTAATTGATGAAAAAATAATTTAAGTTAATTAATGAAAAATTAATATAAATAAAATCACAACATTAATATAAATATGTGAATATTAATTGATATTAATTATAATGAATTAATAAATTAAAAAAATTAACATAGAAATAAGAGAAGAAAAAAAAGACAAAAGAGAAAAGAAAATAAGGAGAAAAAGAAAAGAAAAGAAAACAAAAGAAAAGAAAATGAAGGAAAATAAAAGAAAAAAGTATTGTAAATAAAATCACAAATTTTATATTTTATAAGGGTAAAAAGGACATTACATAGTAAAAAGCTACTTTGCAGCTTATTCAATGAAACACCACTCTGCTGATTAAATCTATAATCTCACAGCTGCACCAAATATGTTAACAACTTATGTTTAAAGCTATAATTAATAATCTGTTCAGTCATAATCTATAATCACCTTCTCACAGTTACACCAAACGAGGCCGTAGTATTTTGGGATGGAGTTCTTTGTTTGCTATAAGGACGCATGCATGACATTTCTTGGTTGGTAACTCTTACGCTGTGTTTAATTAGGGGATTTGGAAGGAAATTTAAAAAAAGAAAGAAAAAATATAGGTGAAATGTAAATAAAATATAATTATATTTTACCTAGTTTTACACACTTTTTCATTTTCTTTTTCTAATTTTTTTCCCAAATCTCCCAATCAAACACAGTATTAACGTGTAGTGATAAGGATAATTCTTGACATTTTTGCTTTCTAGGTGTATTTTGTGTTAAATTTTTTTAAAATCTCATAACTTGAGTTCTACAAATTTGTTTTTAACAAAATTGATATATGTAAATTTATCTTTTAGAAATCTTTCAAATAAGATCAATATTGAATATGAACTTAAAAAAAAAAAAGGTTTAATAAATTGATTTTTCGGTCAATGAAAATAAAAGAAACATTTTCACCTTTTTTATTTTATTTATTTTTGTTTTTGCAAATATAAGCGTTTGTAATCACTTTTAGCAGATCGGAGGGAGAGATCTCAAAAAAATATATGAAATAAACAATAATCGTCCAAAATTAACTACCGAACTAAAAACTATGACTTGTTAAAATTTTAATATCATAAACAAATTATTTTGGACGTATTCCATCTTTGTTGTTATCATAATTCATCATCCCCAAAATATACCAAGTAAAAAACACTAGAATAGTTCAAAAATGAGTGAGACTACTAAAAAGATGAGTATTAATAGCTCTAAAGTGGTGTGGGTTACACATGATGGGATGTTTTGTTTTTTGTTTTTTTTTTAATTTTTTACCTCATTAGTGGTCCATTAGTGCTCTCAAATTAGTGGGATGAATCATTGTTGAAAAAAAGTTATGGGAAAGCATTCCAGTCTTGGGCTTTGATTCACTTGATCTAGAGTGACCGACCATTAGTGTTTAAGCCCATTGGGCCAAGCTGCACCGAGTTTAATGAACAAATTTTGTTTGGGCAAAGCTTATGTTAAGTGCGTAATGTTTGGTAGACCCGATCCTAGTGAATATCTTGTTGGATCTGAACCATATTATTATAAAATTATTTTCTTTTATATATTAAACGATTTAACCTGTTAAACATGTCGAGACGATTGCAAGGAAAATGATATATAAACTTATTTTTTAAATCTATTTTAGATTTAATTATGTATTAGTGATATAATTAGTTGATAGCTAGAGAAGATATGATAGAGTGTTGCCTTTAACATTTTAATTGAGTGTTACATTACTGGATTTGAAATTAAATCTAATTTTTGGTCATGAAGAGTTGATCCCTTTAACTTTTTATTAGAAGATCATCAAAATTCATGAAACCGGAAGAGTTTCGAACACAAAAAATTCTAAATATAGAATGTATAAATTCGATCTATATGTGAACATGTTTACAATTATAAACACGTATATTTTTTGTTCGGTGTATTCTATGCTTGGAAAATTTTGGCCTTGTCTGGTTTGTTTTTGAGAAAAAAAAATTCAGAATTTTGTTTTTTTAAAAAAATGGCAACTAATTTGATAAAGATAAATATCAAAAAATATTTTTAAAAATTATTTATAGCCTCTCAAAAGATAAAATTATGTCAAAATAATAATCGTTTTTTATTTATTATTTATTTCACCAAATTAATTATTATTTTTTTTTAAAAAAAATTATGAACTAGCTTATGAAAATCAAACCAAACATTATGTTCCTAGCACCATTTATATTTTAATAGTGTTATACAATAACTTCCATGATTCCAAAATTTATAACTATCATGATTTTTATGCGTATGGAATTGGAATTGGAGTGCTTGCTGTGCGGGGCACATCAGTTATTATTGTGCGAGCTTTGAGATTCATTTTTGGGCGTATTTTTATGATCCGAAAGTAAAACATACCTACAAAAAAGTTCTTTTATCGAATTGTATTATATAAATTTTTTTTTGGTAAAGGTGATTTGAAAAATAAAATTAAATAGAAATGTAATTCGATGAAAGTGCTATTGATATCTGATCAACTTGCCATTGAGAGAGCAATAAAAGCGATTAATCGAAAAAGATATAAATAGCACAAACAATCTAGTGAATATAAGGAGGAAGCATGTCAAAATTTTTATATGATCTATTGATTTTTCCCTTATTTTTCTATCCCTTATGTTTTGTTGATGCTCATGTCCTTTAGCGAAAAAAATTAAAGAGAAAATATCACTTTGCCTTTCAAATTATCACTCAAAAATCAATTGAACTCACATTTTTTTTTTATAATAATATCAGTTTTATATCTAAACTATTCAATTTTGTATCAATTTTACCCTACTGTTAATTGCCATCTATAATCAAATAGAAATTGCTGATGTAGAATTCAAATTTCATTTGAAATTTTATTTTACCTCTCAAACTATCTCCAAAATATCAATTAGACTCTTGAATAATGAAATTTGATGGTTTAATTGATATTTTAGAGATAGCGTTTGACATCTTGGCCTGATTGTTGGTAGGTAGATATTAGCATTGATGTTGTGATGATGTTGTTTCTTGATTATCTCTCATGTTTAATTGCTTATCATCTAATCATATTCGTTGGTATCTATCTGTCTCGTGTGTTTGCGTTGTTTCTATTGTTCTCATTTTAGGTGGTTCACTTGACAAGGAGCTTGGAGTGGTTAGGTTTGTGTTTAGAGTGTGTGTCTGTTAGGATTTCATTGTTAGAAGTGTTTTGTCTGGAAATTGCCAAAGGAATAGATTGTTAGGTTCCTTATTTTGTCAATTCTGCAAATGAACACTATTTGAGTTATAATTTTGTTGAGTTTTGAGTGTTGCTTGTAATCTTAGTTGATCTTCTTTCTTTCAGTCCCAAAACTTGTTTTTTACCTTGTCAAGCTACATGGACTACTCGAGTGCAGAAGGTGGTCATCCAGTATCTCAGTCTTTGCTCTAAGATACTGGGAGGCTTCTTTTTATCACTCGATCAACATACACTCTTACGCTCGAGCAAAGTGACAGATGTTCATTTTGTTATAACTACCTCTTAGACACACTGCTCGTGCGGTATTTCCTGCACTCAAGTGATCTTTGCGACCCTTTTTTTGTTTTAAGTTACCTCAGATACATAATTTAGGCTTACATTTTCCAAATCTGAGACTTGAGACCTAAGAACTATTGAGTATTCATCTGGATAGTTTTGCTAATATTTCCTTTAATGATTTTGTGACCCCACATGGATTGAATTGCATATATCAAGGGGCATATTATGATTTAATCATTCTTAAACTTTCATCAGTGGATTCCGGAGGGTTTGAGCTTGGAGGCTTTGAAGGAGTTCAAAGCATCTTATCGTCGTGGATTCGACATGGATGTTGTGGATTCAACAGCGAGCTAATCAATTCCGAGGTGAACATGTTGATGAAAGAGGCACAAGGAGTGGAAGTCAATTCTTGAGTGAGCATGGTAATTGCTTGTACTTGTGTAATTTCATTATTTTTATAGTGGATTGTTTAGTGACTTTAAGCCCGTAATTTTTTTTTATCACAATTGAATGTGCTTTAATTGTGATTTTTTATTTTTTTTATTAATTTTTTTAACATTTTGTGTTGATTTGTTGATTATGAAACACCAGGCTAAATCACTTTTGTACTTGTTAGTCGATTTAAATTGTTTGTTTTGTGCGTTTTTGGGAATTGTCATAATTGAATCTATATTGAATAACAAATCACAACGTTTAGGCAATTTGGGAATAAAATGAAATTTCAAACGAAATTGTAGTGCCACGTCCATCAACTTTTATTTGATTATAAACAACAGCTAACGTCAAGGTGAAATTGATCCAAAATCAAATAGTTTAGATATAAAATTGATATTATTAAAAAATAAAGGTTGAATTGATTTTTAAGTGATAGTTTAAGGAATAAAATGATATTTATTCAAAAATAAATCCTTATTAAAACCTTAATTATGTAGTATAGCAGATTAACTAGAAGGTTACGTTGCTCTGAGTCTTGAAACTTCTACTTAAATTAATTCGAAAAAAGAATTTGATTTTTAATTAAAATTAAGTCAAAAATAAAGACGAAGAGAAATGAAAATTAACTTGGAGTTCAAGCAGGGAAATGTCTAGAGATTCAAATCCATTACTAATCGTGTAACGAGTAAATAATGTACTGAATTTTAGTATATTAATGATTTAGATAATAACCAGTAGTTGATCCATGCGATGTATGGATTAATTTTTTAAAAACAATATTTTATAAAATTAAGTTAAAATATTTATATATGTCAATATATAAATTATTTTTATAAATATTTTGCAATCTATGTATTATAATTGCAAAATGAAAAATTTAAAATTCTCGAAATATTGATTTGTGATTGTGTTTTAATTTATAATAATAAATAATAATCCAAATCAAACAATTAAGACAAATTAGCATAACGATTTGATATGGGAAAAATCACAATTGGAGCGCCTCCAATTATGATAAAAAATTACGAGACAAAGTCACAAAACAATTCACTAAGTAGACAAAAAAGGAATTACATAAGTGTGTAGCTCGCCTTTCGCGCCCTCCTTTCGAGAGGTCGAAATATAAGCTCTACAGTTCGGACTCCCGTGGTTCTGAATCTAATCTCACAAGTGCAATGTGAAATTGATAAACACCAAAGAGTCCAAATCTGACAAATCTTCTGAAAAATCGATTTTGAATCAAATTGTCAAAAATGGACTGCTTTGCCAGATACAGAGTCGCCACCTAAATGTTATATTTTGAAAAAATTTAGGAAACCCATGACTCATGCCAAATGCCACGTGTCCGTCATCACCAAGATTGTCTCGGCATGAGAACTTAGGTATGAGAGGGGAAGGTCATGAATTGAGCACTCCCGCTCGCTCGATCAAAGATTAACATCTACTAATCATGATATGAATCTTATGTACATTATATGCTCTTGTTCCGGTTTATTAGGTTAGCATTACTATGTGATGTGCACACACACAAGCATAGAATAACTTGCAAGAATTAGAACATTTGATTCATGCTTGTTTTGAAAAGTGTTTTGAATATGTACCACTTGAAAAAGTGATTGCATATAAACATTATTCAAATTATTCCAATTCAAGTAATAAGCCTTCATCCACAGGCATTCAAGTAGTTTATCAATTAAACAATTAGCCTCATGGAAAGCATGTTAAACATGGCGACAATCACACACATGCGATATGCTAAAGCGAGTAAAGGCTCACCTAGTACTCCAAGCCAAAAAATATGATAAAGTTAGAAAGATGCATGATCCTAACTATGCAATTTGGCTAATGCAACATATGCGATATGCAATTACTAGACTCGACTACTAATATGGCATATGATTCAATTTGATAGCATGAGGTCTAAGCACGTATTCAAAGAAGTATAAGCAATAACAATGCAGTTAGAATGATGAACCGAGTCTCGGTGCATGCAATACAAGTGGATGTAAACATGGAGAATGCTAAACAAAATGTGATGTCCCTAAACTAAGCATCATAAACTAGTAAATAAAAGGGAGAAAGACGTGGGATCGAAAGACATACACATTATTACATTAAGCTCTCATGAAGGAGAGCCCGAATGAACCAAGCTAATTAACTAGCTAATTAAAGCTAAGC
The DNA here is from genome assembly GCF_004153795.1 of Camellia sinensis. NCBI lineage: Eukaryota > Viridiplantae > Streptophyta > Magnoliopsida > Ericales > Theaceae > Camellia > Camellia sinensis. Next base: position 528,964 of record NW_021027126.1, on the reverse strand, counting down.
TAATTATTATAAAACCAAATGAAGTTAGCTAAACTAGTTAATTAATTATTACAACACTTGAATTCATTAACTCACTATTCTAGCTAATCAAATCACAACACTTTACAAAATTAACTAGCTACAACTAATTAATTACAACAAATATTTAATCTAAATATTTAAACTTAAACAAGCTCGGAATGCGAAGAATGCTCACGCACGTTCTTGGTTTCCACCCAAAAAGTCATTGTTTTGCTTTTGGAGAGCCTCTGTTGCATAATAGAACACTAACACTGTTGCCCTCTTCCAGAATAACTGTGCTCTACTTGAGGAACACACTGCTAAATTTTGCATCAGTGTGCCGGCCATGGAAAGTGGCCTGCCAGCCACTGCTACCCAGTTCTCCTTGCTGCAACAGAGGACAAACAGAGCATATACAGAGTATTTTTCAAGGGTTTGTTTGCGCAACTCACCTCTCCTTTTCATGAGCAAATCAAAGGAGTAACAAGTTTGCTTCACAAACCATCAATGGATGTAATTTCATGACATGATGGCTTGTGAAACCAAGTGTGCAAGTTCAATAAATGCAGTGAAATGAGACTCTCAAAAGCCACCTCCCTATCATGGAAGATCAAGGGAAGTGGTGACCTTGGAGACTTGAGTCATCTCATCACTAGTAAGTATGAAATGGCCCAAGTTTCCATGTGTGCAATTAACGTCCGATTGAACACAACCAAATTATTATCTTTCACCATTTATTCACAATTTTAATCCATTTTAAATTACCAATCATTCTTTAATCAATTGAGCCCAAAGGGTGAGTTAAGTCCTCTAATGGAAAGATGGATCAAACCAAAAGTTAACTTAAGGCATGAAAGAGATGTCATGCCGTTGATAATGAATCCCTAAAAGGGATTAAACCATTAAGGATGATAACCTGAATCTCATGCTTAAAAGAACAACAGGCTTGAAACAACTCTCAAAGCAAAACAAAAGCCAAGAAAGGAGGGAGGTTGCAGAGATTATTAATGCTGAAAATGAGTGAGAAAATCATAAATAAATGCTATCAACTAAAATAAGAAGGTGTCTAAGGCCTAGAACACCAAACTCATGAGGACTATTACACTACAAGCATGCAAAACAAAGCTCAAATGCAACTAACAACCCAAAACAGTGCTAAAACAGTCTAAAACAAGTTGGAATTGAGCTAAAAAAGTATAGATTAGCATGCTAAAACATGGCACAAACTAGGCTAGTAAGTAAGACATAAGAAGGGGAGGCTAACCCCTCCAAATTTGGACTTCAAAACATGATTTTGGCCACTGAAATAACTCTAAAAATCAGTGTTTAAAAGCTTAGAAAAAAAGATAGTAAAAGGGTGGGAAACACAAGGGCAAAGGCCTCCAAAACAAGGTACAAAGCAGGGTAGAACACCCCTCAATTTTGAATGGCCATAGAACCCAAGTTTCAGCCCAAAAATATAGAATTTTTGCATACCAAAATTAGTTGGAAAACAACAAAAATAATAGTAGAAGAAACGAGTAAAGGGGCAAAGCCTTATACCGCTTGACGAGGAAATGAAGTCCAAGCTACAAAACCAAGCAAACAACACCCTCAAGAGCTCTAACAAGCCTTAAAGACACCTCAACTCAAATAGGGAGAGATTTGGTTAAGGGTTGTGGAGAAGTGGTTTGGAAATACTCGTTGGATCCAATAGGACGCTCATGATTCTCAGCTAGTCACTTGAAAAAGAATGAACACTCCGGTTGGGGGTGCCAGAATTAGCACTTCGACAGACAAGTCAGTGTATACTCTCATGGTTGCTTATATCTTAAGTTAATCTCATTAGTTCTCACATATCTTTCTTTGGCTGATGTTCCTCTCCTTATATTTTTCTTTTGGGCCTCAAGATCGGGCCCACCCTTAGTCCATTGCAAGTTTATGTGTTTGACTTTTTCCTCGGCCGATTAATATATTTGGCTTTGGCTTCGTCCAGGATGAGGCCAAGTACAAATCTGGTCCGTGACTGTCCTCATACCTTTATTCGGCTTTATTGCCCCCCATAATATCCGGCGCCCACAATTGCCCCCCAAACATCCTATTAATGCCAGTTAGTCAGGATGTTTGATTTTAAACTTGAAAGGTCAGGGAAGGAACAACGATTAACCCCATTCCAACGCATGTCAGAACACGCTTCTCAAGCATCATTACATCTTCTCGCCTCTTCATACGCTTTATTCATTTAATGCGATTTGAAACTATGTTGTCCCTTTGAGTGTAAGATTTTTTGAATACTCCAAGCTTTTGGTTTGCCTCTCGATATACTTCCATTCCGTGACCTCTGCAACTTCCACATGTTTCTCATTGTCTCTTTTGCTTTTTGTAAGTTCTCTTCTCTTTCATTTTGCATCCCATTTCCTTGTTTATTTTTGGTTTCGCATAATCCTTAGATTGGTTAGGATGAAAAAACACTTAAAAGAACTCCTTTTGCCGGAGCGAATTTTTAGTTTCCGACGCCATTATTCCATCCCCGATGACGTCCATCTGTCACTTGTGTCAGACAGCACAACTGATATGCAGAGGACTGATGAAAGTGCAATCATCTTTCCTCTCTTATCAATTGCTGAGGGTGGAGTCCATTTTCCCTTTCACCCATTTTTAAGGGTCGTCCTTCGATACTGGGTTCTAATCCCTTCCCAGCCCAATGCGAATTTCTTCCGAATCAGAATAGGGATTATAGAGTTGAACCGACGCCTTAGGATTAATCGTGGTATACTTGTAATTCGGCATTGTTATGCCTTAGCCAAATCTACTGGCCGACTGGGACGCTATTTTCTCAGGGCCAAGGATATCGATCATCACTTAGTGACCATGTTTGCCAGCTCTGGCAAGTGTGTTGACGATGTCATGGTCATTGTCCGAAGTAACTGGGAATTCGGCGAGGGTGAGGATCGCCTAGATGCCATGCCAAGGCAAAAAGGCGAACCAGGTGGCCGTATAGCTTTTTATTTTTTATTGTTATATATTTATTCAGCTTTTCTTCTATGTATTTATCATTTTGTTTATGCAGGAAATGATTTGAAGAAGGTTTTGGTTTCAGCCGATGACGCCGTACTTTCAGAAATTAAAACCGTGCTATAATTCTTTGGCTGTTCAAATCTTCAGAAGCAAGGCACGATGGGGCATATACTTTTAAGATACGAGCCGACCTACTCTACGTTTTCTGCTGCGGATAACATTCTGATTCCGAGGGGTGAGCAGCAGCTTACTGCGCTTATTTTTTCAAACTTCAAGAATTTGAGACAAATCGGTCTTGAAGTTTCAGATTTGGAGCCAGTGGCTGAGCAAGTAGTTGAAGTTGCTGGGCAGCTGGATCAACCCTCGGACAGTTCCAAAAGACCAGAGTTTGACGCGGCACTGAATTCGGCTTTCGAGGAAGCCAGCCTTAACCTTCCAACTTTGAGCCGACCAGACGTCTCCTCCAAAGATATTTTCACTGACTTGGGGACCTACCCGGCTCATATCCTGATAACATGGCTGGTGAGTCGCTTACCCAGTTGGCCAGGAGGAAAAATGCTGAGAGGATAGCTGCACGCAAGAAAGCCGAAGCCGAACGATCTCAGTCTCCACCCCCTCCACCTGAAGTTAGGACTGAGTCTACACCACCTGCTCCTGTTGAGGAGACGACTCATGTTGACACGGCTGACCCTGAGCTTCTTGTCGATCAACCAGAGGGCCAGGTGTCAGAGCAACAGGGGAAAAGCGTCCAGCTGATACCTAAGACTATTTGGAAGACTTGGTCGATAAACGGCCACACGTAGAAGAATCAGACTTGGTTGTGCCATTTACAATACAACCTAGGGTAAGGACCATGCTGATTGCTTTCAATGTATCGGCTGTGAAAGATGCTGCGGTGGCCTTGAGCTTGGTCTCCTCAGTTTCGTTGCTGGTTGACAGGGCGAACTTTCGGGCAGAGCCTGATCTGTTGTCCATAGCACTAGCCGCTTAATCGACGATATTGGTATGTGTCTCAATCCTTGGTTCTGCATCAAAAACTAAAGAATTTTGTATACCGCCTATCTTATTGGTTCATTGGTTTGTAGGCGGCGGGAAGGATAGCAGAGATTGGTCGTCGCCAACATGATGCAATCGAGCAGTCGGCCGTCTAACAGCCGAAGTGGAAGTTGAAAAGGACAATGTAGTAGAGGCCTCTCGTCGAGCAGCGGAAGAAAAAGCAAGGGCCGATGCCAAAGCTGACAAGGCCAAGAACTTTGATCAATTGAGATTGGTCGCTGAAGGAAGAGTGAACGCGAGCGATGAGGCGCTCCACTTGGCCAACGAGAGGATATCCAAGCTGGAGGTCGACTTGGAAGATTTGAAGAAGGCGAAGGAAGAAGTCAAATCCGAGACATCCAAAGCCTTCCAAGCCGGTAAGGACGCAGCCTTAGAGAGCTATGTCGAAGAAGTGCCAAAGTTCGAAAATAGGGGCTTCAAATACGGCTGGCTCAAAGCCATAGCTGCCGCTAACGTGATATCGGAACAGTCGATTCCATACGAGCAGGTAGACGTTGAGTCGCTGGAGTCTCACCCTGAAAACTAACCTAGGCACAGTGATTTTCGTTTTGTTTTAGTATCTGAATGTATGTAGGTTTTGTTAGATTTTGACTGTATTTTGGTTAGAAGTTTTAGGGTAGCTTTCATGTGTAAATTGACTTCTGTTTGTGCTCAATTTATGAATGAAAATTGCCTTTGCTTTTCAGCTTATTAAATTTCCTTTACTTTTCAGCTTATTGAATGTGCGTGTAAATAGCCAAGTAAAATGTAAAATCATGACATAAGGTTTAACAAAACTATTAAATTAACTCGGCGATAAATTAACTGCTTAATTTCCAGCCTATCTTTTCAGTTGAAAGGATTGATGTTGGGCCGAATATATTAATTTATCTGCCCCTGCTCGAGCGGATTAGTGAATGTGGCCAACGATAATCGGCCATTCATGGATTGGCTAGGGCAGCCTATCTTTTCGGCATAAAGGATTGATGTTAGGCCGAATAGATTAGTTAATCTGCCCTTGCCCAAGCGGATTAGTGAACGTGGCCAACGATAATCGGTCATTCACGGATTGGCTGGGGCAGCCTATCTTTTCTGCACAAAGGATTGATGTTAGGCCGAATAGATTAGTTAATCTGCCCTTGCCCCAGCGGATTAGTGAATGTGGCCAACGATGATCGGTCATTCATGGATTGGCTGGGGCAGCCTATCTTTTCGGTACAAAGGATTGATGTTAGGCCGAATAGATTAGTTAATCTGCCCTTGCCCCAGCGGATTAGTGAATGTGGCCCACGATAATCGGCCATTCAAGGATTGGCTGGGGCAGCCTATCTTTTCGGTACAAAGGATTGATGTTAGGCCAAATAGATTAGTTAATCTTCCTTTGCCCCAGCGGATTAGTGAATGTGGCCAACGATAATCGATCATTCATGGATTGACTGGGGCTGCCTATCTTTTCGGTACAAAGGATTGATGTTAGGCCGGATAGATTAGTTAATCTGCCCTTGCCCTAGCGGATTAATGAATGTGGCCAACGATAATCGATCATTCATGGATTGGTTGGGGCAGCCTATCTTTTCGGCACAAAGGATTGATGTTAGGCCGAATAGATTAGTTAATCTGCCCTTGCCCCAGCGGATTGGTGAATGTGGCCGACGATTAGTAGCCATTTCTGAATTGGCTGGGGCAGCATTGAAGAGATTGCTTTGGGGGGGGGGGGTGTGTAGACACCCCATTTTTGACCGCCCTTAAGATTTGGGCTCTACTGATTGTTTACTAGTTGTGTAGTGCAAATGTTCGATTTCTTCAGCAAGAGGAGAGTCAAATCCCAACTTTATACCCCTTTTGTTGATCAAAAGATTTTAGACCTTGAAACTCTCTCTTTCAAAGTAATTTTTGAAAAATGATTCTACGATGTTCCGAGGCTCGCATTTTGTTAAATGTTGCATTTTTTGGTAAACCGAGCAAGGACAAAGTGGAAATGAATGAAAGAGAGGTGAACTCTTTGAAAAATATTTCAAAACACCTTATTTAGGGGTTTGGAGTTGAAGAAAAGAGGAGAGGAGAGAAGAAAACTAGTTTGGGAGGAGTTCAACATGAATTCGGGAAGGATCGAAACTGAGCGGCTTCACCAAAATAGGCACAACTTTTAGCACACTTAGAATTTTGATGTGAGGCTTCCGCCATTCGAAATCTTACTTCCGGGGCTTCAATTTGGACACAAGAATGACCTACAAAGGAGTCCAGATGAAGGAGTTATGCCCATTTGAAGTTAGACTTGGAAAGTAGAATTTTTTGCCAGCCACTGATGAAGGGTGCCGGCCATCAATGATCCCCTGCCGGCCACCAGTGATGGCCGGCCGGCCAACAATGTCAAAAATCAAATATCTTGCAGATCGTTTCCCTCTAGTTGTTCTGCACAAGCCCCAGCTCAGATATTTCGACCAAGCTCTTGTATATTGCTATATAGGAGCCATTTTCTCTCATTTTCAAAGGTTAAGAAGTTTGGGGAGGCTCTCTCTCTCTCTGCAATTTTGGATAAAAAATCTCTGCCTCTTTCTCTAGAGTTCTTTCTCTCTTGCCTTTTGTGCATGCAAGTAGAGAAATACCTCTCTTTTGCCTAGACATCCTTGATGAAAGTGGTTCATCTATGGGTTAAGGTTGCTTGAAGCTTGCTTGGAGCCTTCTTGGAGCTCCTTAAGCTGGTTTTCGCTCAGATTTGCACCTGTTTTGCTGTCGTGCTTCAAGCGTAAGCACTTGTCCCTTTAAAGCTTTGTTTTGCATGCTTGTTTTACCATCTTTGCAAACTGTTTTTGGCTTGGTTTTGAACTGAAGAAAACTTAGTTTTTCAGTCCTAAAAATGATGATTTAGGCCTATTTTGTGTTAGGGGGTTGTCTCTCCCTTTTGTTCCTTAGCTTGTATAGCTTTTGTGCCATCTTTCAAGGTTTTGAAACCAAACTTTTTGGCCCTTTTTACCACTTAATTCCAAAGGAATTTTAGTGGTGGAAAGGAGGTTTTGAGGTCCAAAATAGGGGAGGGTGGTCCCCTCTCCTCATCTCTTGTTTGCATGGGTTGATGGCCTAACAAGTGAGCATATATTTCTCCCTTTTTAAAGCTTAGTTAAAGCATATTTTAGGCCTTACTTTGACCTGCCATAACTTTATTTTTGGTTGGCTTGGTCATCTCTTGCATGCTTCTTGCATTTGTAGTGTAATCCTACTTGTAGCCTTGCAAAGTAGCATGCTTTTGTGATTTGAATTAGCTTAGTTCAAGCATGTTTTTGGTATTATTTTGGCATGTTGTAACTCTTATTTTGGTTGGTAGAGTCACCTCTTGCATGCTTCTTACACTTGTAGTGTAAACCTTGCTCACTAGCCTAGTATACTTGGTGTTTTGGCCCATTATTCTAGCATGTTTTGGCTCCACTCTAGCAAGTTTTTATTCATGTTTTAACATGCTTTAGCTCTATTTTGAGGTTTTTTGGTCGTATGATGCTTGTTATGCATGCTTGTAGTGCAATAGCCTTGAATAACTTTGAGTTTTGAGGTATCTTGCATGCTTGGCTTGAGGTATTTGCATGTCTTGGCATCATTTGGTATGTTATTTCAGAGCATATAGTGTTGTCACACTTTCATGTTTTTCACTCTTTAAGTGCTCTTGAGAGTTGTATCTTTATGCCTTGTTTGTGAGCCATTGCATGAGCATCATTTTCTTGCCTTTCAAGCCATCATCTCAGTTCATTTTGGCTACTATTTTGGCATGCATAAGGTCTTTTTGGGGCTGATTTGGCCATTTGAGCATTGTCTTGCATGCCTCTAGTGTAATACACTTCACTAGCTTTGATGCTTAAGCCTTTCAACATGCATTATATGGGTTGTTTGCATGATTTTAGGTCATTTAGCATGACATTTCAGTGCTGGAACATATACCATTGCACTCCATGCTTCACTCTTTCATTTTCCTTGAAAGTGGTCTTAAGCCCCTTGTTGGCTTGAGCATGGAATTGAGGCTCTCATACTTAATGATTTTAGCCTTCTCTTGAGGGTTTCTACTAACCAAAAGCATGAGGCTTCTTTCATGCTCAAGGTGCTTGTGGCTGAGGCCATCTTTCCCACTAGAGGACTTTCACATTTGGACAAGTTGATTAATGAATGGATTGGTAATGTTAAAATGTGTAAACAAAATCAATCAAGTAAAATTTGCCAAGATAAGCATGTTGCATGTGTGCATTGCATTGAGTTCAACTGGACGTTATGTTGAACACAAGGTGAATTGTCCCATTTCATACTCAAAGTGATGAAAATAAGCCAATTCCCTTTGTCTCCATTACCTTTGATGCTCAAGGTGCTTGTGGCTGAGGCCATCTTTCCAATTAGAGGACCACTCACATTACACTTAATCGATTAAAGAATGAATCGGTAATGTTAAAATGTGTAAACAAGAATCAACCAAGTAAAACATGTCAAGATAAGCATGTTGCATGTGTGCATTGCATTGTGTTGAATCGGACGTTATGTTGAACGTAAGGTGGGTTGGTCCATTTCATACTCAAAGTGATGAAAATGAGCCAATTCCCTTTATCTCCATTGCCTTTGATCATCTATGACGAGGTAGTAGATTTAGAATATTGTTTGCATTGCATTTGTTGAATGTGTACAAGATTGGATCTTTGGCCATCATGCATTCCAAATGCTTGATTGATGGTTTTGGATCCAATGGTGCTTCTCCCTTGATGTTTTGAGGTGATATTGAGTGACATAGTACGTACATACCTTTGGGAGACCCTCCTTTTCCTCTCTTTTGAGCTTTGTTGCAGAATGGAGTTTCAGTACATCAGTGGCCGGCAGTGCCTTATTGATGGCCGGTACCTCTTCATCTGTGGCCGGCGCTGCACATCGTTGGCCGGCAGGAGGGTCGATAATCATTATTCATGGCCGACAGGCCACTGGTGCATTCCCCAGCAATGATTTGGTAAGGTTCAGTAGCAAGTTCTTGGAGAAACCCTGCAAACCGAGCCTCTAAAGAGCAAACCAGAGAGCTTTTCGGGGAGGAAACCGAGCATGCATCCTTTATTGTTCAAGGCAGAGCTGTGGCAGCCTAACTTAGATGCTTTTCATACTTAGTTGGTTTTGTAACTTAATTAATTTGATTAATTAGTCAAAGTTTGTAATAATTACTTAGCTTAGCTTAGTTAATTAGTTGGTTTGTAATAGTTAGTTTAATTAGCGTAGCTAGTTAGCTAAATTCATTCGGACCCTCCTTCGCGAGGGCGTATTGTTGTAATAAGGGTGCGTGTGCGTGTGTGCATGTCTTCCAACCCCATTTCTTTCTCCCTTTTACTTATCAGCTTTCAATGGTTAGTTTTAGGGCATATTTCAATTAGCATCCTTATGCTTGCATGCGTGCATCATTCATTCGTCTTGCATGCCCCAGGCTCAGCGCATCATTCAAATTACATCGTATTTCAATACATTTACTTGGATACGTGTTTTAACAGCATATTATCGAGTGTTGCATTCATATGCCATCTTAGATAGCCGAGTCTACTTAGTTGCATTTTGCATGTGTTGCATTAGGCATTGTTAACATAGCTAGGATCATGCATTGATTACTAACTAGCTTCTGTTTTGGCTTGGAGTACACTGTAAGTATTTATGCTTTAGCATCCTTGCATGTGTGTAAGTGACTGCCATGATAGGATGCTTGCCATGAGGCTACCTGTTTAAATGATTAACTGCATGAATGCCTGTGGATGAAGGCTTCATTACTTGAATTGGAACAATTCATTAAAATGTGCGTTTTAAGCCCACTTTGCGAAGTGGCAAAATCATGTTGTTTTCTAAGCCCACTTGAGGGTGGCAAATCCGCGTCTTAGCCTACTTGCGATGAGCACTTTCAAACCATTTTCAAAAAAACAAGCATGACATGTTTTGTTCGAAGTTGAGTGATTTAGTCTATACTTGTGTGTTGTGCACATCACATAGTAAAGATAGCTAATAAATCGGAATAAGAACACATGTGTTTACAGAAACAACATATCATGTTAGTAGAGACCGATCTTTGATCGGGCGAGAGGGGGTGCTCATTTTAGGACCTTCCCCTTTCGTACCCAAGTTCCTGAGTCGAGGCAACTTTGGTGATGACGGACACGTGGCCTTAGGCATGAGTCAGGGTTTCCTAAATTTCCCAAAAACAAAATATTTAAGTGGCGACTCGGAAATCTGGCAAAGCAGTCCATGTTTGGCGCTTTTTGATTAAAATCGATTTTTCAAAACGATTTGCCGGATTTGGACTCTTTGGTGATTTATCAGTCTTACATTGCACTTTGTGAGATTAGATTCAGAACCGTGACAGGAGTCCGAACTGTAGTAGCTAGAACTACAATCCACGCCCTCTCTGACAGGGAGGTGCGCGGAGAGAGTTGGGGTGGTCTACAGTTTCTGGCAACTCTGCTGGGGATTTAGAGAACTTGACTCGAACATCATGATATGTTGTTTTATCTACACTTATGTGTTTCTTTGCATTGCATTTGCATTGGTGCGCCTAAGACACAGTGTTTGCCATCTGCTATTCCTGAACGGTTTGCCGGAGGTTTGCTTGGAAAAGCGTGCCATAAGGCTGACCGGTTACGAGCTCTGTCACGATGGGAACATAAACCTCAATTTTTACCGAGGCACCCTTTTTGACCATTCGACCTAGTTGCATATCGGAAGCCATAAAGACCATTCCAAACTAGGACAGGTCGCTTACTCGAATGTTGGTTGTTTGAAACCGCATGCGTGCATAGTGAAACCCTGGCTCCTGACAAGATAGGACAGGGAAACCCTACCCCACTATAGGGGTGTTTTGGCTGTCACTTGTTTGATATGTGTTGTCAGAGTGTGTCTCTACAGGTTGTATGTATCGGTTGCAAGTTTGAGTATTGGCCTGAGGGTATCAGTTTACAGGCAGAATTTTGGACAGAATTCAGTAGAGAGCACAGTCATTCAGCTACGCTAATATCTGTTTTGGTGAAATCAGGCTGAGGAGCTGTCCGTTTTCTCTTTTGCAAGGTAGTCCTGGAACCATAGCTTCAGAAGGCTCCGATATCCCCCGAGTACATTGGGCTTGTGTTGATAGACTTTGTTAGGTCAGAGATTTCATTTAGAGACAACTAGTGTTTCCTTCGCTGAGGCAAGGCAAATAAAGGCCAAACAAGGCTCACCGGGTCTACAGTTCCGGCATTTATTAGCAAGGTCATCGTCGCACCAGGCTCTGCAAAGTCTATCGGCACTAGATCAGTGAACTTGGGAGATAATGTGATTATGTGATCTGGGGATTAACCACCTGCTGATGGCGCTCATTTCACTCCAAATATGGGGGTGACACGCAATATTTTGAGCATTTGTGAATGTTGTTTGCTTTACTTTTTGATTTGGGTATTCGGTCAGTCTTGTTGTGTTGTATTGAGTCAGTCTTCTTGTACTGAGTCAGTCGGGTCTGTCTTGTTGTATCGAGTCAGTGCTGTTGTGTTAGAGTCAGGTGATTTCAGGGGTGTTACCTCGAATATCACTATCTTGTTTTGTGTTTGTCTTTTACACCCTTTCTTTTGAGTTTGTTTCTGGCATTGAGCCAGTTGCGCCAGAAGATCTGAATGAAATAGCAGTGATTTTCGTCCTTTTGCGTCTGTTTCTACCATTGAACCAGTTGTGCCAGAAGATCTGAATGAAACGGCAGTGCTTTTCACCTACTTTTCTGTACCTTGAAATCATTACATTGACCTAAGTTTTTCAAAACTTTTCGAACACTGTAATGAAAACAAAGAGGGAGGAATTCCTTGGGATTTGCAAAAATTTGATCAATTGAGAGGAAGAGAGACATGCTAAGCCCTTAATGAATGAGATCATGTTTGTTAATGTGAGTACTGAGAAGGATCCTAGCTTGATCCAGATTGGTTCTACATTGTCTTCAGCGCGAGCGACTAGTGGCTTTCTTAAAAGATTTCAAAAAAAAGTTTTGCGTGGTCCTGCGAAGACCTGTGTGGAATCACTCTTGAGATTGTGCAGCCTAGGATCGCTCTCAGCTTCAAGGCTCGACCCCTTTTGCTTTCAAACCTTGAACTTGGATTCAGAATGTTCAACGGTCAACCACAATGTGAGGTTTGTATGGCCAGATTTGAAGCAGCCCATGAGCTAGGGGCAATAAGGTCGTATCACATCAAAGGAGGCCCGCCATGCCAGATCAGAACCAACCCTTGAATTAGGGGCAAGAAGGTCAAATGTGATCAAAGGAAACATGCATAGCTGAATGAGAAGTAGCCCTTGAAGTAGAGGCAACAAAAGGTCAGATTTGCTCGAAGATTCAAAAGATGAGTAATTTTGCAAACCAATGAAGACTGGAAAGAAAGCCCAATTCCAATAGCTAGAAAGAAGAAAGTTTTTGCTGAAAGACAATTGAGTTCCTATTCGCAACACTACGGGAACTTCAACCCCCCATTGGATGGACTTCTACATCATCAGCGAACATCAGCCATTCTCCTGGATTCAGATGGCTTCGAGATCCTACGATCGATTAACATGGACAAAGTTACACTTTTTTCTATCCTTGAGAGGCTCATTGGGCTGAAAACCCGGAAGAATGACCCAGGCAAAGGTTAGAGCAGGAAAAAGAAGAAAAGAGAAGAAAAGATGAAAAGAAATGAAAAGAAAAGAAAAACAGAGCTCGCAAGGTTGAAAACCCAAAAAGGGCAACCTTGGCAAAAGTTAGAGCGTAAAATGAGAGGTTAATACCTGAGTGTACCTTAACCCCGAACTACGTATGGCTTGATTCCCATCTGTGGGATACGTAGGTGTAGACGAGCCCGAATGTCCTGGGAAAATCCCGTTTTGTTCATTGGGCTCACTACAGTTCAGACTCCATGTCACAGTTTTGAATCTAATCTCACAAAGTGCAATGCAAGATCGATAAATCACCAAAGAGTCCAAATCCGGCAAATCGTTTTGAAAAATCAATTTTTAGAAAGAAGTGCCAAACATGGACTGCTTTGGCAGATACAGAGTCGCCACCTAAATATTTTATTTTGGAGAAATTTAGGAAACCCTGACTCGTGCCTAGGGCCACGTGTCTGTCATCACCAAAGTTGCCTCGGCTCGGGAACTTGGGTACGAGAGGGGAAGGTCATGCAATGAGCACCCCCGCTCGTCCGATCAAAGATCGGCCTTTACTAACATGATATGTTGTTTTTGAAAACACATGCACTCTTATTCCGGTTATTAGCCTAGAATTACTATGTTATGCGCACGACAAACAAATATAGACTGGATTGCCTAAGTTGGAACAAAACATTTCATGTTTGTTTTTGAAAGCGGTTTGCTACTCGTAAGTAGGCTAAAATGCGGATTTTACCACCCTCAAGTGGGCTTAGAAAAAAAAAATGGTGATTTGCCACTCTCAAGTGGGCTTAAAACTCGCAATCAATGAATTGTTCCAATTCAAGTAATTCAACCTTCACCCACAGGCAATCAAGTAGTTATATCACATAAGCAAATAGCTTCATGATAAGCATGCTATCATGGCAGCCACTCACACACATGTAAGGATGCTAAAGCATAAAAACTTACCGAGTACCCCGAGCCAAAACAAAAGCTACGTTAGAAATCAATGCATGACCCTAGTGTAACAAGTCCGCGGGGACCTATGCTACAGTTCGGACTCGAATTGTGTCACGGTTCTTAATCTGAACCAAAGAGTCCAAATCTGGCAAATCGTTTTGAGAAACAGATTTTTGAAAAAGTAGTGGCAAACAAGGACTGCTTTGCCAGATACAGAGTCGCCACCTAAATATTTTTTTAATGGGGGAATTTAGGAAACCCTGACTCGGTGCCGAAGGCCACATGTCCGTCATCACCGGAGTTGTCTCGGCTCGGGAGCTAGGGTACGATTGGGGAAGGTCAGCTATGAGCACCCCCTCTCGCCCGATTCGAAGATCAGCCTCTACTAACCGTGATATCTAGTTTTGAAAATTTTATGTGTTCTATTCCGGTTATTAGCAATTACTATGTTATGCGCACAACAAACAAGTATAGACTAGATTGCCTAATTTGGAAATAAACATTGCATATCCGTTTATTTTGGAAAAATATTTTGGAATTTGCTACTCGCAAGTAGGCTAAAATACGGATTTCAATGAGTTTTCCCAACTCAAGCAATCCAACCTCCACCCACAGGCATTCAAACAGTTTATCTCACGTAAGCATCTAGCCACATGGTAAGCATGCTGTCATGATAGCATTCACACTCATGCAATATGCTAAAGCGAAAACACTTACATCGTACTCCGTGCCAAAACAATAAACCAGTTAGCAAACATGCATGCCCTAGCTCATGTTAAACTGCCTAATGCAACACATACAGGGTGTAATCGAAGTAGGCTCGGCTAACCTAAGCATGGCATGTGAAATGCGATTAATCGATGCATGTATTCAATTTGGAATTGAAGTACGAATGCAGTTAGCATGATGTACCAAGCCTGATGCATGCAGTACAGATGCATGAATGCACGCATGCATAGCATAAGGTATGCTAATTTTAAAAATGCCCTAGTCTACCACCATAAGCAGGTAAATAAAAGGGAAGAAAGACGTGAGGTTGGAAGACATACACACACTCACGCACACTTATTACATAATTGCCCTCGCTCGGAGGAACCAAATAAATATTACAGTCCGAATAATAAGCAAATAAAATTATTACAGAATTTTTAATTAATTAATAAAAAGAATGCAAAAGAAAGAAGAGGATGGCCGCAGCCTCTGCCTCGGGATGCGCGAATGATGCGTGCTCGGAACCCGGCTCACCTGAAAAACCCGTACCGTACCCCTGCCACCTCTGTTTATACTGCCCTGTCTCTCTGAAAATTGCCAAAACCCTAGGACAGGTTCCTTGCATGCTGTAGGGTACCACCAGCTAGGGGGAATCCCCAGCGGCAGTCCAGGATTTCCATCGGCTGCCTTTGGATTTATCGGCCGTTCAAAGATTGCCGGTCGGCACTAAATTCTGCCGGTAGGCAGAAGCTTCCTGCAGAAGGCAGTTTTGACAGCAACAGAGAGTAGACAGTATATGGCATGGGGTTTTCAGGCACATGTGAGCATGGTCATGCTTCCCATCATGCTTTGAACTCAGGGAAGCATGACCCTCGATCCTCGAGCCATCAATGGTGCATGATAGCCCAAGGGATCAAGTTTACCA
The DNA here is from genome assembly GCF_004153795.1 of Camellia sinensis. NCBI lineage: Eukaryota > Viridiplantae > Streptophyta > Magnoliopsida > Ericales > Theaceae > Camellia > Camellia sinensis. The sequence goes on along the minus strand of NW_021027126.1, from coordinate 513,708 downwards.
CTTGATATAAAGATGCATGCGACACACAAATGAGAGCCAAGGCCTTATCATGTCGAAGTCAAAGGCCCCGGTGACCGAGAGTTAAGGCATGTTTCATCACTTATAGTATGAACACCCCTTAACACTCACACTTGGTTTGACACCCCAAACCAAGCAATGCAATACATGTTATGCAAACATGGCTCAAATGCAACATGATACCAATTATTCAAGACATGGCAAATGTCATGCAACTACTATCACAAATATGCAATGCTAAGCATGCAAGGTGCAAATGTGATGCAAACATGGACCAGTTTTGCCATAAAGTTAGCATGGAACAACACATTAACGAAACAATCATGCAACAAACATGAAACAATCATGCAATGGACATAAGACAAGCATGCAAGAGAGCCTTATACCACAAAGGGGCAGGCCTTGATCCACCCCAAAACAGTGGCCAAAAGGTGTCTAAAAGGTGGACCAATACTCATGCTAACAAGTAAACTAATGGTCCTAAGGTTAAGGCACAAAAGGGAGGCACTTCGCTCCTACCAACATGACCACTCATGGCATGACTTGGACAAGCCAAAACAGAATTTTAACATGCAAAAAGGGACTCCAAAACCCATTAATATGGCAGCTAAAGTGGCTCCAAAGAGGCATATGCACCAAGGCTCATGTGTAGGCATAAAAGGGCGCACCCTCAAGGCATGAAAGAGACCATACATGCACACATACAAATATGATTCTTGGACTGAAATGTGGTCCTAAATGATGCCAAATCATGAGGAGGGCCTAAGCTATGCATGTTGGAGGTCGATATGCCCAAAGCTTACAAGCCAAAACACAAAGGGATGACATTAAACCATGCAAGCATGACTGAAATGAAGGGCCAACAGACTTTAAACATGGTGAAATAATGCCAACATCTTCATAGAACCAAGCCAACACATGCAAGGATTAAGGCCTAAACACAAGATACAATTCTATGCCAAATAGGGAGATGTAAAGCAAGTATATTAAGCATGTAAAAAGCCACAAATCCGACCAAAAACAGAGATCACATATGACCCAAAACATCCAAAAAACTTCTGAAATGAGGCCAAAAATGATCAAGCATGCATGTTACCCTTTTAGGCCAAAATGCAAGGAAACAAGATAATGAAGGGAGAGGGGTGTCCCTCCCCTATGCTAGACTTCAAACCACCTTCCTTACCACTGAAAATACACTGATTTTCAGTGGTGAGGAGATCAAAACACTTAAGCAAATGAGGCCTTATCAAGGAGGCAACCAAAAGACCAAATGAGGCCTAAGAAGGTGAGTTCGAACTCAAACCACCAAAGACCCTTAATGAAAGTTCTAAAGCATGAAAGTATAAGCCTTTTTTATGTTATGCACAAAAACTAAATCAGCAAGAAAGATAGGTAAAATACTAGTGCAAGTTTGGGAAAACTAAAGTAAAATGCTCACCCTTGAAGCACTCTTCAAGAACAGCCAAGGCAGCCTCCTTCTTTTGATCAAAAATAGTCCAAAAACTCAAGAATCAACCCTCAAAGTCCTCAATCTCGGAGCTAGGTGTAATAGTGTGTGTATTGGTGCAAAAGTAAGGTAAAATCACACTTTTAGGCCAAGAAACACACACAAGGGAGGAGAGAGAGAGGAATATTGAGAGAGAGTGTATATATTAGTATAAGCCCTGGTTTTCCCTTCAAAGTCTCTAACCTAGAACCAAGAGGAGAGCCTTCCTCTTATAGGAGTCCCTCTTGTAAAGCTTATACAACAAGCTTGCTTAGAGGGAGATCCCTCCATACACGTATGGAGGGAGGCAGAGTTGGTGCCAGCTATCACAGCTGGCACAAAATATCTCCATAAAGTAGATGAACAGTGGTCGGCTGCCCAAAAATGTCATTTTGAAATAATTTAGTGCCGACCGGCAAAAAACAGTGCCGACCGGCAATAAAATGTGCCGATGGCATCAAAAACCAGCTGGAGACCTTTAGCCACTGCCGGTGGTGTGTGGGGATGCCTCATTCCCTGCCCTTCCAAGGCAAAATGCAAGTGTTTGGTGCAAAACCAGACACTAAACGGTCGAATTCGGAGATCCTGAGGCGAGGCACGTAGCCGAGACCTCTAGGAACTCCAAACGAACACAAACATGGATGATCACCGGGTGTTCAAACGGTGACGTCCAAGTCTTGAGGATGGTCAAAAATGGGGTGTCTACAGTTGTCCCTCTTTGACAGAACTCGAAAGTCATAACAATGACGGGAGTGAATGTCAAAGCCCAGAGACGACCCATTTTTGACAAGGCCGAAGACTTAGACAAACATGCAAGACAAAAAAAGGGTATGCACCCGAAGGCAGGGGCAAAATGCAAGACAATGCACAGAGCCGAACATAACTTATGATCATGCAAAGAAAGCTGTAATGAAGCACGCGTACGACAACTTTAAGCTAGCATACACCAAACTACACTACAATGCAGAAAGGATGTAAGAGAATTATGCAATTCTCGATACTTCTCACTCGGAGGATACAATACCTGTGCGGTTCGTCTGGTTGCACCAACCTCAAATGAGCCGTACATACAATATCGTGCCTGTAAAGAAAACAAACTTAACAAGTACAATATTGTTAGCAACATGCATGATAGTGTACTTGAAATGCGTGACAACGCAAAGCAAGTGGGGAGCATAACAATGCTGTGAAAATACAGACATGTAAATGGAGCATGCGGTCTACGCAGGCAACGAAACTGATCATAAGCATGCGGTCTACGCAGGTAATGAAATTAACAAATATGCGGTCTACGCAAGCAATACATGCGGTCTACGCAGGTAATGAAATTGGACAATTATGCGGTCTACGCAAGCAATACATGCGGTCTACACAAGTAATGAATTAATGATAATGCGGTCTACGCAATCAAAACATGCGGTCTACGCAGGTAATGAAATGGATAATCATGCGGTCTACGCAATCAAAACGTGCGGTCTACGCAGGTAATGAAATTAAATAATCATGCGGTCTACGCAATCAAAACATGCGGTCCACGCAAGTAATGAAATTAAATAATCATGCGGTCTACGCAATCAAAACATGCGGTCTACGCAAGTAATGAAATTAAATAATCATGCGGTCTACGTAATCAAAACATGCTGTCTACGCAGGTAATGAGTTTGAATAATAATGCGGTCTACGCAATCAAAACATGCGGTCTACGCAGGTAATGAAATTAAATAATCATGCGGCCTACGCAATCAAAACATGCGGTCTACGCAAGCAATACATGCGGTCTACGCAAGTAATGAAATTGAACAATAATGCGGTCTACGCAAGTAATGAAATTAAATAATTATGCGGTCTACGCAATCAAAACATGCGGTCTACGCAAGTAATGTAATTAACATGCGTTCTACGCAAGTAATGGAATTGATTACAAACATGCGGTCTACGCAGGTAATGTAATTAACATGCGGTCTACGCAAGTAATGGAATTGAACAATAATGCGGTCTACGCAAGCAATACATGCGGTCTACGCAAGTAATGAAATTGAACAATAATGCGGTCTACGCAAGCAAAACATGCGGTCTATGCAAGTAATGAAATTGAACAATAATGCGGTCTACGTAGGTAATGTAATTAACATGCGGTCTATGCAAATAATGGAATTGAACAATAATGCGGTCTACGCAAGAAATACATGCGGTCTACGCAAGTAATGAAATTGAACAATAATGCGGTCTACGCAAGTAATGTAATTAACATGCGGTCTACGCAAATAATGGAATTGAACAATAATGCGGTCTACGCAAGCAATACATGCGGTCTACGCAAGTAATGAAATTGAACAATAATGCGGTCTACGCAAGATTAACATGCGGTCTACGCAAGTAATGGAATTGATTACAAACATGCGGTCTACGCAGGTAATGTAATTAACATGCGGTCTACGCAAGTAAGGAGATGTACTGTTAGACAGCATAATTGAAACAATTTGTGGAACCCACAAGGCATGAAAAGGATACGGGACGGGACATTCTTCGCACGCATCGAGCATTGCTCGCAAAAGTTATGGCCTGAGGTCAATTCGAAGGTTCACGTTTCAAAGGTGTGCTTTCCCGCATTGTGAAGGCGTCAAACGATGTGGTTGACCCGGACAGAGGTGCGGAAGGTGCGTTGACCGCATAGGGGAGTTTCACTGGTATCAATTCTGATACTTTGCTACCCTGCCATTCTATGCTTTACTTTCCTTTTTACTGGTAGTTTAAGCACATTGCACTGCCTCGGGCAGGTTTTATTTTTTCTCAAAATTACACATTTTGCAAAACACGTGATGGGAATGAAACAACCATTTTGTTCAAAAGATGTTGCATTTGTAAACTTTCTATGCGTCGCATCGCAGGGTCTCACACCACAATGTGAATGAAATTGAACTTTTTTGAACACTGAAAATTTGCGTCGTAATAATCAGGTAGTGAACCGACTTACAACTCGATAAGCAAAACAACGACACGATATAACCAAACAAGCGTGAGTACAACTCGATAAACAATTCAAGAGCTCGAAGAGAGTAAAATACAAGTCGATAAGAAAATGCACAATAACTTGTCAATCGGACAGGTGTACCCTCTCAAGAATCGATCAGCGGGGGGATCGGAGGTGGTGGAGTTCCCCAATCCCTAGCAAGGAGCCAGGGGGAAGCCCACCGGCCAGGGGTAGAGACCACTGGCTGCAAGGAATGGCTACCGGCCATAAATTTTCTCGGTCGGCAAAATATTGTGGTCGGTCGGCAAAGAGTTTGGCCAGCTGGCACTTAATGGGGGGATCACCAGAATGTTGATACCTGTCCTCCACTCAACCTTATCTCTTACAAAAGATCCCAGCTTCGTAGTTTTTCTCACTTTCACACTGATTTGCTCCAAATGGAAGAGTTTCTTGCTCAAAATCTCACAGCTTGGATTGTTAGCTTGGATGGCTCGAAAAAAGTGAATTTCCAAGGTTTCGACATAAATGCACTATTCACTCTGGGTCGTACCCCATTGCACCTTTCGTTTCTTCATGCCGCGGCAAGGTTGTGAAATCCGGTGACGCATGTCTTTAGCTTCGCTGGGCAAGAGATATGTCCTACCTTTGAAGATTTCTGAGCCTTAATGGAGTCCAAGCGCGACGAGGAGCTCCTGCCCCAACTTAACTTCGGCCATGCCCAATCCTTAGGGCGAATGTGTGGACTCAGCATGCGAGACGCTCGGTCTCTGACTTATGATGAGATGCTGGATATTCCGAGTTTGATCGATCGGTTTTCTGATGCCGGCGATCGCAACAACCATCACTGGCAAGGCTTCCGGCGACATGCCCTCTGTTTGTGCACGCTATCTCATTTTCTATTCATCTCAGGCTTCGGAGGGTCTAGCATCCGACTGACCGAGGTCACCCAAGGCTTGAAGGAGGGCAAGAGCTGTATTGCCATGACTCTGGCTGAGACGTTGATGGGCTTAGACGCCTTCCATCGTCATGAGACGACCAGATTAGCAGGGAGTCCACTACTACTACAGGTAATGTTTCCCACCCAATCTCACATATATGCATTGCTCACATCACTCGGCCCTCAAGCTCGGTCTTTTCTCACAAAACCCTATTCTTACTCTTCTCTCCTCGTACATCTCTCTATTCTTTATCCTCTCATTTTTTTCATCCCTTCCCAGGTATGGTTGATGGACAAGCTGCAGGTTGTGGACTCTTGCCCAACATATTCAGCTCGCTGCTACTTCTTCCGGCACCGTCTAGTCAATGCCCTGGACGAAGGATGGTGGTTTGCTTGGATGTGCCACTTGTCTGCAGACCGTATTGTTTGGCGGTGCCCTCGGCTGAGCCTTCCGGCAATGAGTTACAATATGCCCCGGCAGACCGGGATTCAACTGATTGGTCTTACTCACTGTGTATTCTACTTCCCATTCCGGATTCAACGTCAATTTGGCCATGATCAGACCTGCCCGCTAGAGGGGATAGAGTATCCTGCTGCGTTCCCGGCCCGAGGCACACAGCTTGCTTGGCAGGCCACTGCGTGGAGGATGAGGGAACTCCTGGCCCCCGCTCCTACTTTCAGTTGCACTTTGTCTGACGAGTGCTTGGATTGGCTTAATGAGGAGGCACAGGTTGGGCCCACCTTGGCATCAGAGGCTTCGACCAGCTCTGGGAGGGGGCGCAGGAGCACCTGACTTGACTATGCCCCGGATTTATTGCTTTATTAGTACTTTCAAATTTTCTTTATGAATGTAATAAAAAGCAACTTCGATTGTATGCAAGAGCAGGAGAACTCTGTTTTGAAATCAATGAAATTGAAGGTTGTGGCACTGAAAATTTTCCACTTTGGTCCAAAAATTGTCAAAGTTGTAAAACGATTAATTTGAACAAAGTCAATTTTTATTAAAACTTTTCAAAGACATTTTCAATGTGGATCAGAACTGGACACGCCTGAAATCTGTCACTGAGATGCACAACCCCGGATCCCGGCAACTGGAAAGTTGCCCCTAGTCTGAATAGTACCGCAGCACTGCATGGCAACGGAAAGTTGCCCCTAGTCTGAAGAGCACTGCACCGGAGATCATAACCGAACTCTTGAATGCTGAACAGACAAAGATGGCCGAGACGATCAAATGGACAAAGTTGATCGGGGAAAAAGTTATGGCTGAACTCCAGAATGAAGTTGCCTACGTATCCCAAAGATGGGAATCAAGCCTTACGTAGTTCGGGCTACGGTTCACCCGAGTATTTTCACTCTCCTTTTGCGCTCTAACTTTTGCCAAAGCCGCCCTTTGCGGGTTTTCAGCCTTGCGAGCTCAGTTTTTATATTTTCTAATTTTTTTGTGCTATAACTTTTGCCTAGGTCGCCCTTTCGGGTTTTCGGCCTAGCAAGCCTCTCAAGGGTAATATTTCTTCAACTTGTCCATGTTGATCGGTTGGGAAAATTCCAGGCCATCTAAGTCCATCAGAACCACAGCTCCACCTGACCAGATAGCCTTGATGATATAGGGACCAGTCCAATTAGGTCTGACTTGCCCCTTGGGTCATGGATGGGGGCTCAGTTGTCCTTGAGCACCAAATCTCCTTCCTTTAGATTCCGGGACTTAACCTTCTTGTTGAAAGCCCGGGCAATTCTGCGTTGATAACTTTGAACATGGTACAGTGCTCTCAGTCTTCTCTCATCAAAGAGCATGAGTTCCTCGAACCTGCTCTGCTGCCAATCAGCTTCGGCTATTTGGCACTCAGCCAATACTCGTAATGACGGAACCTCAATTTCAATAGGTAGAACGGCCTCCATCCCATAAACCAATGAATATGGAGTCGCTCCGGTAGAAGTTCTGATTGAAGTCCTGTAGCCCCACAGAGCAAACGACAACTTATCTGGCCAATCCCGGTAGGTTTCCACCATCTTCCGTAGTATAGGCTTGATGTTCTTGTTGGCGGCCTCAACTACTCCATTGGTTTGCGGCCGGTATGTGGATGACTTATGAAAAGCCACGTTATACTTCTCCAACAAGTCAATTACCTCATTCTTAAAGTGGGAACCATTATCCGAAATAACCTCGTTTGGGACTCCGTAGCGGCAGATGATGTTGTTTCTGATAAACTTTGCAACGTGCAATGCTTTCAACACGGCATATGATTGGGCCTCGACCCACTTTGTAAAGTAATCTATCGCGACCAATATAAACTCATGACCATTTGATCCCTTCGGAGTAACAGCCCCGATCACATCAATTCCCCAAACCGAAAATGGCCATGGCGAAGTCATGTTATACAGCTTTGACGGCGGGATGTTCATGCGGTTTGCATGGATCTGGCATTTGTGGCATCGCCGAACAAAACCGATACAATCCTCTTCTATTGTAGACCAGTAGTAGCCCTGTCTGAGGATCTTTCTGGCCAGCATTACTCCATTCATGTGTGCACCGCACTCTCCTCCATGGATGGCCTCCATCAGGCGCTTTGATTCTTCAGCTTCTACACAGAGCTTATGCATTCCCAGATGACCCCTCTTGTACAACTTACCCCCGCAGATGATGAACTGAACGGCCATTCTTCTAATTGTCCTTTTATCCTTGGCATTTGCCTCTGGTGGATACGCCTCCTTTTCCAGGAAGTTCCAAATGTCGTAATACCAGGGGTTGTCGTCTTGGACCTCATCTTTGGCGGAAATTGACTCGTATGCTGGCACAAACTTCTGGTCAATAATGACTTGACGCATCCGGACTCCGGACGGGATGTCTATCATAGAAGATAGAGTTGCTAGTGAATCTGCGAACCTGTTGTTTTCTCTTACTAGGTGGGTGAAATTCAGCTTCTCAAATTGAGGAATTAACAAATCCAAGGTTTGATGGTAAATTATCATCCTTTCCTCTTTGACTTTCCAGTCTCCTTTTGCTTGAGACATAACTAGGTTCGAGTCCCCAATAACGTCCAGCCGTCTTGCCCCTAGTTCTAGGGTTGCTTCTAGGCCAGCAATACATGCCTCATATTCTGCTTCATTGTTCGAGACTTTGAACTGGAGCTTGAATGCTAAGGGGATACGAGAATCGTCCGGCGCTATCAGCAACACTCCTATCCCATACCCGTATTGGTTCGACGCTCCGTCAAAGTACATCGTCCAAGTTTCATCTTCGACATGCAGAATGGCTTCATCTGGGAACAGGTACTCAACCGCTTCATCCCCTTCAACTGGGTGGTCGGCAAGGAACTCCACTACTGCTCTTCCTTTTACTGACTTGCGTGTTACATACTTCAAATCAAACTCAGAAAGCAACAGCAGCCAGCGAGCTAGCCTATCCGTAAGTGTCGGTTTCTCGAAAAGATATTTGATGGGATCCAAGCGTGAAACCAACATTACAGAGTGAGCTAACAGGTAGTGCCGCAGCTTCCTGGTAGCCCATACCAAGGCCAAGCAAGCCTTCTCCAGCGGGGTGTAGCGAGTCTCGTAATCCAGCATCGTCTTGCTTAGATAGTAGATGGCCCTTTCCACCTTGTTTTCTGACTCTTGTGCGAGCATGCAGCCCATGGTAGTCTCAGTTACTGAAAGGTACAATATCAACGGTCTCCCCGGCTCTGGTGGTGATAACACGGGCGGGTTCTGTAAATATTCTTTGATTTGTTCAAAAGCTGCCTGGCATCGGCCGTCCCATTGGAATTTCTTTCCTTTCTTTAGGAGACCAAACAGTGGTTCACAAGTCAAGGTTAATTTGGAAATAAACCGTCTTATGAATTGCACTTTACCTAGAAAGCCTCGCACCTCCTTTTCAGACCTTGGTGGTGGCATTTCTAAGATGGCCTTGATTTTGGAAGGGTCGACTTCGATGCCCCTTTGTGTAATCAGAAACCCTAACATTTTCCCCGCTGTAACACCGAATGTGCACTTTTGGGGATTCAGCCGCAGCCGAAACTCTCTGATCCTTTGAAAAAACTTTTGTAAGGCAGTGTAGTGGCCCTCTCTATCTTTGGACTTGACAATCATGTCATCCACGTACACTTCAACCTCCTTGTGGATCATATCATGCAGTATCGTGGTTGCTGCCCATTGATATGTGGCTCCAGCATTCTTCAACCCAAACGGCATCACTCTGTAACAGTATGTCCCCCACGGGGTGGTGAAAGCAGTCTTCTCCCGGTCTTCGGGTGCCATCACTATCTGGTTGTAGCCTGATAAACCATCCATAAATGAAAGCAAAGCATGCCCCGCTATGAAATCTACCAACTCATCAATGTGCGGCAGGGGGAAGTCGTCCTTCGGACTAGCTCTATTCAAATCCCTGAAATCCACACATACTCGGATCTTACCATCCTTCCTCGGCACTGGAACAATGTTAGCCAACCAAGTCGGGTATTCGGAAACCAGCAGGAAGCCTGCATCAATTTGCTTGGTGACTTCTTCCTTGATCTTAATGGCCCAATCAGGACGGATCCTTCTGAGTTTCTGCTTGACAGGTCGGGCCTCGGGATCGAGAGGGATCCAGTGCTGTACAATCTCAGGATCGATTCCAGGCATGTCTTCATAGGACCACGCGAAAACATCTTTGAAATCTTTTAATAAAGCGACTAAGCGCTCGCGTTCCTCCGAAGGCAACGTGGACCCGATCTGGACCAGCCGCGGGTCCTTCTCAGTACCAACATTCACAGTAGTGATTTCATCCATTAAGGGTTTAACAAATCTTTCCTGCTCTTGATCGATTAATCGTTGCAAAACTGGAGGAATTTCTTCCTCGTCGTTTTCATCAAAATTTTGAAAATCCTGATTTAAGCAATAAATCAAAGGCACAGAAAAATACTCAGAAACCACATCCAAATCATTCTCATTAAATACTTCCAAGCCGTCCGATTCTTCTGTTACAACAGACTCAAAAGAGAAAGAAAATGACGACCTAGACAGGACTGTGGCATCCGGGTTATCACCCCTAGGAATACCGGACTCAGACTCAGTCGAGCTGGAACCTGATTCCGACTCACAAGATTCGGTGGAATCAGATTCCAGCTCACTACCTGACCCGGTGCTGCTGGACAAAAATCCTTCTTCATATTGCCAGATGAGAGAAGGTACGATGGATGCATCCAAAATAGCTGATGGTAGGCCCGCAGCCGCTTCATTCCCAATCATGCATACTGAGGAGTTGTCCCCCAAGCACTTCTGTTCGATCGGAGGATCTGAAAGTAGACACGCCAGTGCTAACCCCATCTCATCTCCAGCGTCCTCAGACTGCACTTCCTTACTTTGCTCAGCCTCGGCTAATGAGTGTGTCTGCTTTTCAGCGATGTCATTCTCAGGTAGCTGGAGGTCAAAGAAAATCTCAAACCCCGGTACACGCTTCCTCTCCGCGTTCAGCCACGGCTCTAGGAAGCCACAGAACGGAAAGTCTTCCCCCTCCCGGACGAAGCGTCCGTTTAGGGTACCCTTAATGGGCCGGTGCATTAAGTCAAAGGGCTTCCCTATCTGTTTTGCTCTGGCTCTTCCGGCCATCTCCTTTCCTTTCCTTATCCAGTCCTCTTTGGTGGGTAGGTAACCCAACCCAAAGGTGTGAGGGTTGTGTGGCACTTCGGCCAATACCGCGACGCCCTTTCTGCCGCTTTTCTCCAATCCCATCCCGGGGATGTGCTGGAGTTTGTTCATGAGATAGACTGCTTGGGCACTGACATATACCCCTTCATTAGCTTCCATGATGTCCTGTACAACCCGAGCCTCAGCCAAGGTAAAACCTGATATGAACACGTCTTCCATACCGTGCTCGATTTCTAGAACAGGCGTAGACACCTCCGGTGGCGGATGAATCAATGAATTTCCAAAAACAATGGCTACTCCTTTCCCATAGGGGTATTTCACCACTTGATGTAGGGTAGAGGAGACCGCCTTTACCTGATGCAGCCACGGCCGCCCCAAAAGAAGGTTGAACGTTGCAGGAACCTCAAAGACATGGAAATCTATCTCGTGCTGCCCCGGCCCAAACTTTGTTTGAATCTTAACTGTTCCCATTACTTCCCGGCTTGTGTTGTCATATGCCCGAATTACCTGGGCTGTTGGCACAAAATCCGCAACTTTCAAACCGATCGCGTAGGCTGTTCTTGCCGGACAGACGATGATAGCAGACCCTGTGTCGACAAGCACCACGGGTATCCATTTATCTCTGCACTCCACGGAAATGTAGAGTGGCTTGTTATGGTTCGCACCCTCAGGTGGTAATTCTTTATCAGAAAAAGTCAACATCGGGGCGGCCCCTCCCGAAAAGACTAGGCCCACCAGCTGTTCGGGCGTGGTGTCTATGGAAAGCTTGGCTTTGTCCATGGCTGACAGGACAGCCTGTCTATGTACTCGAGAAGCCATAAGCAGCCCCCAAATGGAGATGTCTGCTTGTATCTTCTTTAATTGTCTCAATACGGCCTCATCCTCGAGTTGCTTTTCCTTTTGCTTCTCTGCCTTCCTATCCTTTCCAGACGCCTCTGGTTGATCCAGATGTGGAGGCTTGAAATACCGTCCACTCCTGGTCATGTGATCGACCTCGCCGATATACCAGGTATCATTTGGTTGGTTATTCCCCCAATCCTCGTCGGTGTGGGCAAGACACAAATCATCATCCTTCCACCACATTCCAACTGCGGCCGACAGGCACCTGTCTGGTTCTGGCATGACTGTTCCAATACTTGCAGTACCTCCTATTCCTATGCTCGCGACATTCTCCATTTCTGTACTTGCGGCGGTCTCAATCCCACATGGGCTTTTGCCTTCCTGATTCTCTCAGAATCTTCAAATTTTTCCCGTTCTGACTGTGTCAATGCAGTAGATTGTTCGGTAATCCCTGTCCTCAAAATGCTCCATTCTCGAGCGAAACTCTCGACACCGGCGCTCCCCGGCGATGTACTCTGTTCTTCGACGTTCCCGGTTGTTACTGACATTCCTGCCCCTGCCGGGCCTTGTTCTGACTGAAACTCTCCTACCACGTCTGGCTGATCGTCCAACCATCCCATGGCCTCTGCCGATTCCTCACAGTCGAACCAGTTGACGGCTGAGTCTTCTGGATCTTGGTTACTGTAAAACTGGAACTTGGCGAGATCCTCTTCCACAGTTGTCAAATCATTTGTTCCCTGTCCTGAACTGTCCCCTTGGATTGCACACAGCTCTCCCTCTGCTGGAAACATCACATCTGGTCTATTCTGATCCATCGGTGAAATGTAGTCATTCGGACTATAAGCATTCTCCACATCACTCCCAGACTTTGCAGACTCTGGCTCGACAACCCCCTTTTCCTTTGGAGTCTTCTCTCTCCTGCTCTCGATGGTCACCACCGCTGGCTTGGGTTGGGTTATGGAGACGTCCATCATGCACAAATCGGTGCAATCAGGAAGGAAAACTTCTGGCTTAGGCAAGTAGGAAGGTGTGATATAGATACTAGGATTGTAGGGCACGACCCCAGTATGGATGAAATTGATTCTTTTGGGTGGCGGAGCTTGGTTATGTGTGGGGAGAGGATTTGTAGTAACATTGGGTTTCTCAGGAGGTAAAATCACCCCATTATCAATGAGATCTTGAATCTCATGACGCAATCGAAAGCAATGGGGTCCAGTGTGTGAGACGTGGTTGTTGGTAGGAATGCTACAATACTTATGGCGGATTGTGGGCGCGGGGAGTTTTTTCTGGTAGGGACCGGGCTCTGGCTTCAGATGCTTTCTCTGATCAAACCCCAAGCTATTGGATAGGGCGATATAGAGCGGAGCGAAGTTCCTGGTATTTTTGGGAAGGTATTTGGTTGTTTGTGGCTGCTTTCGGACGCAGCGGAGAATAGGTTAGGCGGCTGCCATATTTTTGGGGAAGAGGGTTGTGGTGAACATACTTACTCGGAGGTTCTGGTAGTTGTAGTGCCACTCGGGCCTGCATTAGTGTTACGATTGAAAGTTCTGCGGGGCTGCTCCCGGTCATTATCAATCAATCCTTGCTTTAAGGCGTCCTCAATTTGCACCCCCATTTCGTGTAGATCAGAAAAGGTAGGAAAGGAGAGTACAATCATTTTTTGCATTAGCTTCGGCTGAAGATTGCGCACAATCATCCGAATCTGGTCCTTATCCATGGGCCTTAAGGTCATCATCGAAGCCTTAGCCTGCCATCTGGCTACGAATTCTGAGAAGCTCTCCTTGGGTTCTTCCCTCGTCGTCTCGAGATCCCGGGTCGTGATCTCGATTTGTGTATTGTATGAGTACTGCAGGATGAAGGCCTCAGCCATCTCGTCCCAACTTCTTTTGACGTCATCCTCCAATTTGGCATACCATGTGGCCGCTACACCCGACAGGGTCCGGCCAAATAAAGACAGCTTCTGCAGTCTAGTGAGGCCCATTGGCCTTAGGATGTTTGAAAATAATCTTAGGTGCACCATGGGGTCTCCAGACCCATCAAAACGATTAATTTGTGGCATCTTAAACCGATCTGGCAGCGTCACGGCCGCGTCGGTGTATCCGTCTCCAATGTCCGGAATGGACTTCACACCTTGAGATTTCTGGAATAGCTTTTCGAGCTTGCGCATTTTCAATGCCATGGGGTCCACCTCGGACTCGAAGGGAGAATCCGATTGATTAATAGGAGTGGGTGCTTTGGATAGTTGAGGCGGGATCGGGGACGTAGCTGGCCCTGTTGGAAGGTCGGTATCCTCTTGGACATTCCGGGCATTCGGCGTTTCTTCGGGTATCAGAACCGTTGGTGGGGGAGGAACTTGTTACGAAGCAGATGCTCCGTCTTGCTGTTGTAACCTCACGATTAACTCTGCTTGTTCGCTCACAACCGTGGCCTGCTGTTTGGAGAACTCTGTCTGCCGAACAGCATCTTGCTGCATCATTTTCATGCTTTCCTAGAGTTGGCGCACCATCTCCTCTAAGCTAGCCATACTATTCTGCTCTGGTTGAATTACTGGTATATGTCCCCTCTCTGTAGGTGAAACAGGACCCTGATCCCTACTGAACTCAGGTGGGGTAGATAAGGCCCTCTGAACTGACTGTTGAACTGATGCCCTCTGCCTAGCTGTCCTCCGTCTAGTAACCGGGGGTAGGGAGTGGTACACTGGTTGTTCGTCTACCAGATCCTCAGATCGGTGGAGTCGACGACCTCTAATCCAGAGTGCTTGGGGAATGTCTACCGGGTTGGAAGCAATGGTGCTAAACTAACTAGGAAAAAGATAAATAAAGCGGTAAATAAACAAACAATCGGACGGCACAACGGCATAAAATAAACACATACAACACGCAGTTGGGCATTCATAATACATAGTTGGTAAGCCGAACACACTGTTCCCTGATACTGATCACTGTTTCCCAAATTTTTGTTCCCAAAATACTGAATCTGATACCCTCGGATATAACTGATTCTCGAATTCTGATACCAATGCCGTTAGGCCTGATGCCCCAGTCTCGCAAACTGGTATGTACGTTCCTGTAGAGATATACTCTGAAAGCACATAGCAAGTAAGAAAGAGCCAAAACACCCCTATGTTGGGGTTGGGTTTCCCTGTCCTATTTTGTCAGGAGCTAGGGTTTCACTATGCACGCAGCAGTTTTCAAACAACCTAACATCGGGTAAGCAGCCTGTCCTAACTTGGAATGGTCACTATGGATCCGAATATGTACTAGGTCGAATGGTCAAAAAGGGTGCCCCGGTAAAACCGGGGTTTGTGTTCCCATACTGTCAGAGCCCACAGCCGGTCAGCCTTATGGTCATGCCTTGACAAGACAAGCCTCCGGCAAACCGTTCAGGAATGGCAGATGGCAAACACTGTGTCCAAGGCGCACCGATGCACATGCAATGCAAAGAGACACATAAATGAAGTCAAAACAGGATATCACGAGTTCGAGTCAAGCTCTCTAATTTTCCCCAGCAGAGTCGCCAGAAACTGTAACAAGTCCGCGGGGACCTATGCTACAGTTCGGACTCGATTTGTGTCATGGTTCTTAATCTGAACCAAAGAGTCCAAATCTAGCAAATCATTTTGAGAAACAGATTTTTGAAAAAGTAGTGCCAAACATGGACTGCTTTGCCAGATACAGAGTTGCCACCTAAATATTTTTTTAATGGGAGACTTTAGGAAACCCTGACTCGATGCTGAAGGCCACATGTCCGTCATCACCGGAGTTGTCTCGGCTCGGGAGCTAGGGTACGATCGGGGAAGGTCAGCTATGAGCACCCCCTTTCGCCCGGTCCGAAGATCACAGCCCTACTAACCGTGATATCTAGTTTTTGAAAAATTTTGATGTGTCTTATTCCGTTATTGCCTGAGAATTACTATGTTATGCGCGCAACAAACAAGTATAGACTAGTTGGCCTAATTTGGAAATAAACATGCATATCCGTTTATTTTGGAAATATTTTGGATTTGCTACTCGCAAGTAGGCTAAAATACGGATTTCAATGAGTTTTCCCAACTCAAGCAATCCAACCTTCCACCCACAGGCATTCAAACAGTTGTATACATCACGTAACTCAGCCACATGGTAAGCAATGCTGTCATGGATAGCCATTCACACTCATGCAATATGCTAAAGCAGAAAACCTTACATCGTACTCCGCTGCCAGAAAACAATAAACAGTTAGCAAACTGCATGCCTAGGTCTCATGTTAAACTGCCTAATGCAACACATACAGGTGTAATCGAAAGTAGGCTCGGCAACCATAGCAGGCATGTGAAATGCGATTAATCGATGCATGTATTCAATTTGAATTGAAGTACGAATGCAGTTAGCATGATGTACCAAGCCTATGCATGCAGTACAGATGCATGAATGCACGCATGCAGAGCATAAGGTATGCTAATTTTAAAATGCCCTAAGTCCTCTACCACATAAGCGGTAAATAAAAGGGAAAAAGACGTGAGGTTGGAAGACATACACACACTCACGCAACACTTATTAACTAATTGCCCTCGTCGGAGGAACCAAATAAAATATTACAGGTCCGAATAATAAGCAAATAAAAAATTATTACAGAAAATTTTAATTAATTATAAAAGAATGCATAAGAAAGAGAGGATGGCCGCAGCCTCTGCCTCGGATGCGCGAATGATGCGTGCTCGGAACCCGGCCACCTGAAAACCCGTACCGACCCCTGCCCACCTCTTTATACTGCCCTGTCTCTCTGAAAATTGCCAAAAACCCTAGGACAGGTTCCTGCATTGCTGTAGGGTACCACCAGCTAGGGGAATCCCAGCGGCAGTCCAGGATTTCCATCGGCTGCCTTTGGATTTATCGGCCGTTCAAAGATTGCCGGTCGGCACTAAATCTGCCGGGTAGGCAGAAGTTCCTGCAGGAGCATTTTGACCAAGCCAACAGAGAGTAGACAGTGCATGGCATGGGATTTTCAGGCAATGTGAGCATGGTCATGCTTCCTATCATGCTTTGAACTCAAGGAAGCATGATCCTCGATCCTCGAGCCATCAATGGTGCATGATAGCCCAAGGGATCAAGTTTGCCACTTGATATAAAGATGCATGCGACACACAAATGAGAGCCAAGGCCTTATCATGTCGAAGTCAAAGGCCCCGGTGACCGAGAGTTAAGGCATGTTTCATCACTTATAGTATGAACACCCCTTAACACTCACACTTGGTTTGACACCCCAAACCAAGCAATGCAATACATGTTATGCAAACATGGCTCAAATGCAACATGATACCAATTATTCAAGACATGGCAAATGTCATGCAACTACTATCACAAATATGCAATGCTAAGCATGCAAGGTGCAAATGTGATGCAAACATGGACCAGTTTTGCCATAAAGTTAGCATGGAACAACACATTAACGAAACAATCATGCAACAAACATGAAACAATCATGCAATGGACATAAGACAAGCATGCAAGAGAGCCTTATACCACAAAGGGGCAGGCCTTGATCCACCCCAAAACAGTGGCCAAAAGGTGTCTAAAAGGTGGACCAATACTCATGCTAACAAGCAAACTAATGGTCCTAAGGTTAAGGCACAAAAGGGAGGCACTTCGCTCCCACCAACATGACCACTCATGGCATGACTTGGACAAGCCAAAACAGAATTTTAACATGCAAAAAGGGACTCCAAAACCCATTAATATGGCAGCTAAAGTGGCTCCAAAGAGGCATATGCACCAAGGCTCATGTGTAGGCATAAAAGGGCGCACCCTCAAGGCATGAAAGAGACCATACATGCACACATACAAATATGATTCTTGGACTGAAATGTGGTCCTAAATGATGCCAAATCATGAGGAGGGCCTAAGCTATGCATGTTGGAGGTCGATATGCTCAAAGCTTACAAGCCAAAACACAAAGGGATGACATCAAACCATGCAAGCATGACTGAAATGAAGGGCCAACAGACTTTAGACATGGTGAAATAATGCTAACATCTTCATAGAACCAAGCCAACACATGCAAGGATTAAGGCCTAAACACAAGATACAATTCTATGCCAAGTAGGGAGATGTAAAACAAGTATATTAAGCATGTAAAAAGCCACAAATCCGACCAAAAACAGAGATCACATATGACCCAAAACATCCAAAAAACTTCTGAAATGAGGCAAAAAATGATCAAGCATGCATGTTACCCTTTTAGGCCAAAATGCAAGGAAACAAGATAATGAAGGGAGAGGGGTGTCCCTCTCCTATGCTAGACTTCAAACCACCTTCCTTACCACTAAAAATACACTGATTTTCAGTGGTGAGGAGATCAAAACACTTAAGCAAATGAGGCCTTATCAAGGAGGCAACCAAAAGACGAAATGAGGCCTAAGAAGGTGAGTTCGAACTCAAACCACCAAAGACCCTTAATGAAAGTTCTAAAGCATGAAAGTATAAGCCTTTTTTATGTTATGCACAAAAACTAAATCAGCAAGAAAGATAGGTAAAATACTAGTGCAAGTTTGGGGAAACTAAAGTAAAATGCTCACCCTTGAAGCACTCTTCAAGAACAGCCAAGGCAGCCTCCTTCTTTTGATCAAAAACAGTCCAAAAACTCAAGAATCAACCCTCAAAGTCCTCAATCTCGGAGCTAGGTGTAATAGTGTGTGTATTGGTGCAAAAGTAAGGTAAAATCACACTTTTAGGCCAAGAAACACACACAAGGGAGGAGATAGAGAGGAATATAGAGAGAGAGTGTATCTATATGTATAAGCCCTGGTTTTCCCTTCAAAGTCTCTAACCTAGAACCAAGGGAGAGCCTTCCTCTTATAGGAGTCCCTCTTGCAAAGCTTATACAACACGCTTGCTTAGAGGGAGATCCCTCCATACACGTGTATGGAGGGAGGCAGAGTTGGTGCCAGCTATCACAGCTGGCACAAAATATCTCCATAAAGTAGATGAACAGTGGTCGGCTGCGCAAAAATGTCATTTTGACAAAATTTAGTGCCGACGGCAAAAAACAGTGCTGACTGGCAATAAAATGTGCCGATGGCATCAAAAACCAGTCGGTGACCTTTAGCCACTGTCGGTGGTGTGTGGGGATGCCTCACAAGGCATTCCTTGCCCTTCCAAGGCAAAATGCAAGTGTTTGGTGCAAAACCTGACACTAAACGGTCGAATTTGGAGATCCTGAGGCGAGGCACGTAGCCGAGACCTCCGGGAACTCCAAACGAACACAAACATGGATGATCACCGCGTGTTCAAACGGTGACGTCCAAGTCTTGAGGACGGTCAAAAATGGGGTGTCTACACCTAGCTATGTTAAGAATGCCTAATGCAACACATGCAAAATGCAACTAAGATAGGCTTGACTATCCTAAGATGGCATATGAGATGCTGCAGATAACATGTATTTAACTTGGAATTGAAATACAATGCAGTTAGTATGATGTGCTGAGCCCGGTGCATGCAAGACAGATGAATGGATGCAAACATGCGAGCATAAGGATGCTAATTGAAACATGTCCTAAAACTAACCATTGTAAGCTAGTAAATAAAAGGGAGAAAGAAGTGGGGGTTGGAAGACATGCATCACACACACACACACTTATTTACAACATCGCCCACTCGACGGAGGGTCCAAATAAATAATACAAAACCAGAGCTAATCTAAGCTAATCTAATTAAACTAGTTATTACACGACGAAATGAATAACAAGTTACAACTACTTATTACACAATATTAACTAAGTAAGCAATCTAAATGGGCATGCACACTAAATGAATGTGGGCTGCCCCAGCTCTGCTTTGAATGACAAAGGATGCATGCATGCTTGAATTGCCTTGTACGGAAATACCTCTCGACGCCCCGACTGGCCTATGTTTGTAATTGACCTCAGAACACTGCACAAAGCACTAGAAGGCTGAAACTCCACCCTGGGAATCTGTGGAAAGGCTGCTGACCAGCTATTGGCCTTGGAGACCACTTGCCGACCACTTTTGTGGTGAAAAACTAGAAAAAGTGGTCGGCCAGCCACTAAATCTGGTCAGCCGACTAGTTTCTGCCCCTGGTTTCTAGTTTTCTGCAACAGAAGGCAAGAGAGAGAGATGGCAAAGTATTCGCAACACATGTGTGCACGACCACTCTCTCCATCATTGCATAAGCTCAAGGGAGTGTAGTCCTTGACCCTCGGGCCACCAATCATGCATCTCGATGCATGATAGCCGAGGAGTCGAATTGCACGACTCAATGTGAAATGAATGCACATACAAGCACCGAAAGCCAACAACTCCGTCATGGATAATCAAGAGTGTCGGCGACGGGGAATCGAGGCATGTTTCATCATTTCAAGCATGAAACGTCCCTCGTTCCCCGTGTTTGGACTAACCCCTATTCCAAACACAATGCAACAAACAAGGCATGCACCAATGCAACTCTAGCATGCAATCTTAATGCAGTGCAACTAAGTCATGCATACATGCAAGGGATAACATGCAAACATGCAACTAGCATACACAATGCTATGAACTAACAATGGCATACTCAATGCACATGAAACATAGCATACACAATGCACGTAGAAACTAACATACACAATGGGATGAACAAGGCATGCACAATGGAATGATCAATCATGTGACAACATGGCATACTCAATGCTATGAACTACAATGGCGTACTCAATGCAAAATGGAATTAAACCAAAATGGATGGGCCTCAGCCACACCTAAATCAGTGGCCAATAGATGATGGAAATAAGGCATCAACACACATACGATCATGCACAATGCAACGGCCCCAAGTCTAAGGCACAAAACACAACTTTCCAAACGCATTGAAAGGAAGAAATATGGAGTGCAATGACACATGTTTCAGCTCTGAAATTGAATACAAAATGACTTCAAATTATGCAAACAACTCATGTAATGCATGCTGAATGGCACAAGCATCGAAACTAGCGAAGTGTATTACACTATAAGCATGCAAGGCAATGCTCAAATGGCCAAACCAACTCCAAAAAGACCCTATGCAGGCCCAAAACAGTAGCAAAATGGGTTGGGATGATGGCTTGAAAGGCACAAAAATGAAGCTCATGCAATGGCTCACAAAATAGGGTATAAAAGCATAACTCTCAAGGGCACTTAAAGAGTGGAAAAACATGGAAGTATGACAGCCCTATATGCTCTGAAATATCATGCTCAATGATGCCAAAACATGAAAATACCTCAAGTTAAGCATGCAAGGGACTTCAAAACTCGAAGCTAGTCAAGGCTATTACACTACAAGCATGCATGGCAAGCATCTTTCGGCCAAGAGGCCTCAAAATAGAGCTAAGGCAGCCCAAAATATGAACAAAACCAGGTTGAAACATGGCCAAAATATGCTAGATTAGAGGGCCAAAACATCATGCATTCTAAACTAGTAAACATGATTTACACTATAAGCATATGAAGCATGTGAGAGGCTACCAAACCAGCCAAAAATAGAGTCATGGCATGCCAAATGATGACCAAAAACCCACTGAAATAAGACCAATACATGCAATAATGACATGCTACTTTGATAAGCCATAAAAGGGATTACTCTACACATATGAGAAGCATGCAAGGGGTGACCAAACCAACCATGGACAGAGTCTAGGCAGGCCCTAAAAGTCACCAAAAAGTGCTTGAACTAAGCCTTGAAAGTATGAAAATATATGCTCCATTGATAGGCCAAAAATGCAAGAAAACAAGACAAAGAGAGAGGGTCACCCCTCTCTGATTTAGGACCTCAAAACTACATACCAACCACTGAAAATCCACTAGATTTCAGTGGCTAAAAGGCCAAGCAAGGATTAGCTCAAAGGCCTCAAGGCATGGCACAAACAAGTTAAGTACTAAAAAATAAAGCTTTTTTTAGTTGAAAGTTAAGCCAAACAAAGCATGCAAAGATGGCTAGAAGAGTAACCAAAATAAAGCTTAAAAAGAGGAAATGGGGTTACCCTTGAAACACAGCAAAACCAACAACTTCTCCAGCCCAAAAACCAGCTTTAGGAAGCCTAAAGAAGTCCTATGGCATCTCAAGTCCAAGGTTAAGAGGCTTGGCTAAGGGGTTGTAGGCAAAATGTATGAAGAACACTCACTCTCAAGCCACAAAAGAGGAACGTAGAGAGGGAGATATATGTTTTTGCCTTAAGCAAATTCCAGAACCTCTCCCATGGAGAGGGAGGCTCTTTCTTATAGAAAAAAAAGGTTAAAGCTTCTTAGAGAAGCTAAGATTTGGATGCAATCCCTCCATACGTGTATGGAGGATACAGTCTGTGCCCTCCAGCTGGCACAGCTGGCATCCACTCAGTCTACCAAAACAGAAGGAAAGCTGCCGACCAGAAAAGCTGGTCGGCCTGTTACTTTTAGTGGTCAGCCGACCACCCAAAGTGCTCTCCTAGAAAAAAAAGTGGTCGGCTAGGGGAATTGGTGGTCTCCACACTGAAAGAAAGCCAATGATGGGGTGGGAAACCAGAAAATGTGGCCAAAAGACCAAGAAAACCAATTTCCCGACCAGAAAATCGGCTGGCGGGGAGAAAAGTGGTCTCCAGGGAGAAAAGTTGGTCTCCAAAAGCAAGCCCATGGTGGGGTGGGAAACCAAAAAATGTGGCCCAAAGACCAAGAACACCAGCTTCCCGACCAAAAAACTGGCTGGCAAGGAGAAAAGTGGTCTCCAAGGATAAAAGCTGGTCTCCCACCCTTGTACCACTTCCCAAACATGGAAAGTAAGTTTTGTACCCAAGACAAACCAAAACGGATGCAAGACGAGGGTTCGGGAGGCAAGACGTGCGGCTGGGAGCCTCGAAAACCAGCTGCCGAGCACAAAAAGTGACGTATGACCACAAAAATGGTCTCCAGGACAATAGTGTCCCTCTAGACAGAGGAAACAAGGTGTGTTCCAAAAAAATGTGCCAAACGGAGAATGTTAAGTGGTCCCAAACCGAGGCGCACAGTCGACGACTCCGAAAATCGAAAACTAGTCTCCAAGTGGGAACAGTGGCCTACGACCACGAAAAGTAGCCTACGACCATTGAGAGATGGTCTACAAGACCTCTCCCTCCCTCCGGGAAGAGAAAACAAAACTTGGTCGGCGGACCGAGTTAAAGTACAAAGGGTCCCGAGGTCCGGAGGTGAGGCTCTCAGCCAAGAACTCCGAAACCTCGAAATGAGCACAACATGCGCAATCACCGAGCGCTCAATCGATGACGTCTGAGTCTTAAGGTCGGTAAAAAATGGGGTGTCTCCTGTTCTCCCTCTTTGACAGAACTCGAAAGTCATAAGTGACGGGAGTGAATGTCAAAGCCCAGAGACGACCCATTTTTGACAAGGCCGAAGACTTAGGCAAACAGACGAGATAATCAAAGAAATGTGCCTGCATGCAGGGGCAAAATGCAGAGGACATGCACGAAGCCGAACATTACTCATGATCATGCCAAGAAAAGCTGTAATGAAGCAATTATACACAATAAATGCAACAGTTTTAAGTAAGTGGAGAAAAACCAAACTACATTACATGCAGAAAGGATCTAAGAAGATTATGCAATCTTAGAGAGCATGTGCGATAGATACACAAAAGTGAACGAAGTGTGATAGATACACAGAGTGAGTAAGTATGTGCAATAGATACACTAAAGTGCATGTGTGATGAATACACAAAGCAAACGAAGTGTGATAGATACACAAAGAAAATGTGTAATGGATACACAATGTGAGTGTGTGATAGATACACAAAGGGTGAACACAAAGTATGATAGATGCACTTAGTGAACAAAGTGTGATGGATACACAAAAGGTGAACACAAAGTGTGATAGATGCACTTAGTGAACAGAGTGTGATGGATACACAAAAGGTGAACACAAAATGTGATAGATGCACTAAGTGAACAAAGTATGATAGATACACAAAAGGTGAACACGAAGTGTGATGGATGCACTAAGTGAACAAGTGTGATGGATACACAAAAGGTGAACAAAAAGTGTGATAGATGCACTAAGTGAACAAGTGTGATGGATACACAAAAGGTGAACACAAAGTGTGATAGATGCACTAAGTGAGCAAGTGTGATGGATACACAAAAGGTGAACACAAAGTGTGATAGATGCACTAAGTGAACAAGTGTGATGGATACACTAAAGGTGAACACGAAGTGTGATAGATGCACTAAGTGAACAAGTGTGATGGATACACTAAAGGTGAACAGGAAGTGTGATAGATGCACTAAGTGAACAAGTGTGATGGATACACTAAAGATGAACACGAAGTGTGATAGATGCACTAAGTGAAGAAAGTATGATAGATACACTAGATATGAACACGGAGTGTGATAGATGCACTAAGTGAACAAGTGTGATGGATACACTAAAGGTGAACACGAAGTGTGATAGATGCACTTAGTGAACAAGTGTGATGGATACACTAAAGCAAACACTAAAGTAAATGAAATGTGATGGATACACTAAAGTAAATGAAGTGTGATGGATACACTAAAGTGAATGAAGTGTGGTTGATACACTGAGTGAATGAAGTGTGATTGATACACTAAGTGAATGACCTTAAGCGGAACTTCTTTGAATGAACCGTACATACAATATCGCCTGGTTGCGCCAGTTTCAAATGAACCGTACATACAATATCGTGCATGAATGAGAAAGAAACTTGATAGGTACAATGCAATACAATGCATGATGTTTAAGGAATGTAATAAACAAACCTAGCGGCGCTTTAGAAAGCACCTCATGGGGTGAGTGGCGATGAACCACTCTACTCTGACGAGGATCTCCCCTCGTGCTCTTCAAACACTTACCTTCAACTTACAGTACAAAGGCTCTGAAATACTGACAAGGGTTCTTCACGTAGAACACTTTGGATGTTGCCTTTCTTCCTGATCATATTCACAACTTTTCCTATTTTCCAACGGGGTGACAGACTAGGTTGGTAAAATATCCAAAATTGAGGTGCAGACATGCTATCTCAACCTATGGGGTTTCCATACAGATTTCAAGCCGAGAACACGCCCCTGGGTATTTAAACTAAACTTTAGTCTTGGAAATCCCAAACCTTTGCATTCTAGGCAACAGCCATTCGAACTCTAATTTCCACCGTCACAGTTGGTGTCCTAGGAACTCATTACGAACACAGCCAAGATGCCTCTGGCAGGGAATGGTACTCAGGGAGAGCACTTTTGATTTCCATTCTGGCTTAAAGCAGACTTGATCTCGAGCTTGAGGTAGAGGCACACTCATACTTCGGAGCATTGGCAAGACCTGAAGAGGTACACACAGAATGCAATCTCAGAACTTGAAACAAACTCAGATGCTCCGATTTTTCCTCTTTTCTTTTGCTTTGTAGTCTGGAACCTATATAGCTTCAGATAGGTCCTGGTTTTACTGTTCCCGCATGACCTGGGTTGAACCCTGCGGTTTTGCGAAAGAACGAATCGTGTTTTGCACAAATATGGAGAATGGCACAGCACTCTGAGCACAAAACAATTTATTTTGAAATTGAGAGTGAAAATAAGTTTTCAACTGGGTATTGAGCCTATGACTGAACACAGCGCACCACGACTCAACAAAGGAAAACAAAGGTAAAACAACCTAAACACATCTACTGACATCCGAAACGACTCAAAACAAGAATCGAGACAAACAACAAAACACAAGACTCAAATGTGCACAGGGAGCCTGTTTCTCCGGGTATGGTTTCCCACCCTTTCTCACTTGTGATTCTCATATCACTTGGCACTCAATCTCTAGTTTTCTGAAAAGGCCCTTTTCCTTACTTTTTCTCTCAGTGCACATCTTTCTATTCTTCAATCTCTCCTCTTTTTTTATCCCTCCCCTGGGTGGTTGATGGATAAACAGTAGGTTACGGGCTTTTGCCCCTAGCATTCTGCTAGATTCTCTTTCTTCTGCTCACAACAGTGAACTTCCCCCACAGAGGGGTTGTGATGCGGCTGGA
The DNA here is from genome assembly GCF_004153795.1 of Camellia sinensis. NCBI lineage: Eukaryota > Viridiplantae > Streptophyta > Magnoliopsida > Ericales > Theaceae > Camellia > Camellia sinensis. Next base: position 487,848 of record NW_021027126.1, on the reverse strand, counting down.
TGTGTAGCAGAATTGCAATTGACATTGGTTGACGATGCTCTACTGGGGAGTTTGGACGTGATTAGATTTGTCCAGATGAGGGAATGGAATATCCTGCTCCATTCCAGTTCGTGCTTCGCACTTAGCTTGATACCTCGCTGCTTGGAGGATGAGAGAACTTTCGGCATTTTGCTGTTAGTTTCTGTTGTGCCCTTTTCTGGCAGATACAATGCCCTTTCTGGCAAGTATGTTGGCAATGGGAAAAAGATAGAACACCTGACTTAACTGTGCCCCTAGTTCATTATTTTGACCATTTTTTTTCCCGACGTTCTGCTAAAACAATTTTGACCAACATGAGAGTCAGATTAACATGCTTGTTCGATTTTTTGATTTAAAATCATGCAAGTTAGGTTATGAGCACTGAAAATTTTCCTTTTTGGGTCCAAGAAAATGGTCCAGTTTTGGAAAAATAGAATAATTTTCGAGAGAATTAGTCAACCTCAGTAAAAATTCTCAAAAACTATTTTTGCAAATGGCCACTGCTTGACCAACGTGGAATTGACTCTTGAGATGCACAACCTCAGATCAAAAAACAATGGAAAATTGCCCCTTGTCTGAAGGACACTGCACGACAATAGAAAGTTGCCCCTTGTTTGAATAGCACCACAGCACACTGTATGGCAACGAAAAGTTGCCCCTTGCTTGAATAGTACCGTAGCGCACTGTATGGCAACGGAAAGTTGCCCCTTGTTTAAATAATACCGTAGCGCACTGTAACCAGTTCTCATGGTGAAGGTCACAAATGAACTCTTGGATATAGAAATGACAAAGATGACCTGTTCAATCTCATAGACAGGAGAGTTGAATTTGAAGTGTTTTACGGCTGGACTTCAGAATGAAGTTGCCTACGTATCCCAAAGATGGGAATCAAGCCTTACGTAGTTCGGGTAGGTACACTTGGGTATTAACCTCTGCTTTTGCGCTCTAACTTTTGCCAAGGCCCAAATAAGGTGGTCTCGGAGCTCACCAAAAATGCACAAAATGGGGACCAAACAAGGCCTAAGAGGAGTCAAAGTGGGTGCTAGCTAGCACAACTGGCACAAAATATCTGCCAAAAGCAGATGCACAGTGGTCGGCCTGCCAAAAATGCCAAATTGACCAAGTAAATGGTCGACCGACCAAATAGAGTGCCGACCGACCAAACATTTGGCCAATGGCATCAAAACAATGGCCGGTGGCCTCAAGCCATGGCCGGTGAGATGTGGGGATGGCCAACAAGCCATTCCCTGCTCCTCAAAATCAAAACACAAATGTTTGGTGCAAAACCAAACACAAAACAGGCAAGTCGAGAGGTCTTGAGGCAATGCGCATGGTTGAGACCTCCGAGAACTCAAGACGAACACGAACATGGATGATCACCGAGTGTTCAAACGGTGACGTCCAAGCCTTGAGGACGGTCAAAAATGGGGTGTCTACAGTTGCCCCTCTTTGACAGAACTTGAAAGTCATAACAATGACGGGAGTGAATGTCAAAGCCCAGAGACGACCCATTTTTGACAATGCGGAAGACTTACACAAACATGCAAGACAATAAAGATATGCGCCCGAAGGTGGGGGCAAAATGCAACTGAAAGTGCAAGCAGCCGAACATAACTCATGATCATGCAAAGAAAGCTGTAACGAAGCATAACATGCAGCAGTTTTAAGCAAGAACCCAGCTTCTTAAACCACAATAACAGCAGTGGAATAGGCGCGTACACATATAGAACTATGAGTGTGTAGACGGAACAAACGATACAAGTAATTAGGTGGGATGATATAAGTGAGGCATGCTCTGCTCAGGAGAGATCATGATCCTAAATGCTGGATGCAAAACACTACACTACAATGTAATGAATGAAATGGATATGGCGCGCGACCAAAACATATCTTGCCTAGGAAAGGCATGGACACAAACAAACCACGTTTAACATTGAAACGGTGCCGTCACCCTCAACACTAGGTGCATACACATAATATCATAACTGTGCTTCGACGTGAAAAGTATGGGCACATACCAGACCAAGCTCCACATGGGAAGGCGCAAGCCATAGATGGATGTGATGCAGTAAATGCAGGCAAGCTACAATGCAATATATACAATATGCAATGGAATGTAATATTTACAATGAGATGCATGACAATGCAAAGTAAGGAAGAATGCACTACAATGCATGTAAGGAGAGATTCATGACAATGCAAGCTATGTACAATGCAATATTTATTAGCTAAAATGCAATGGATGCAGTGGATAAGGCCTGTGGCCAAACCGTATTTTACCTAGGAAAGGCATGGACACATACAGACCATGTTTAACACGGAAACGGTGCCGCCACCCTGAACACTAGGTGCGTACACATAATATCATAACCGTGCTTCAACGCGAAGAGTACGGGCACATACCAGACCAAGCTCAACATAGAAAGGCGCAAGCCGCAAATGGAGGTGATGCAATAAATGCATGCAAGCTACAATGCAATATATACAATATGCAATGGAATGTAATATTTACAATGGATAAGGCATGCGACAAACCGTATGTCGCCTAGGAAAGGCATGGACACATACAGACCACGTTTAACACAGAAACGGTGCCGTCACCCTCAACACTGGGTGCGTACAAATAATATCATAACCGTGCTTCAATGCGAATAATACGGGCACATACCAGACCAAGCTCAACATGGAAATGCGCAAGCCGTAGATGGATGTGATACAGTGAATGCATGCGAGCTACAATGCAATATATACAATATGCGATGGAATGTATGTAAATGCAATATTTACAGTGATGCATGACATATGCACTATTTACAGTGAATGCATGACAATGCATGTTTGTTTTTTTTGTTTTTGTTTGTTTTTTTTTTTTGAAATGCAAATGAAATGTGCATAATAATGCATGAAATTGAACGCGCGACAACGCATGTCTTTTGAAATGCATGACAATGCATATGAGCGACGCATAACAATGCGAGCGAGGGATGTATGACAATGCAACCTAGGATAAAACCCGCCAAGAGTCGTTCGGGCACGACAAACACCAAAGGTCTTGCACCTTCAGAGGATTTAAGGTCTCCTAGACTGAGCGTATTTAAGGTCTCGCCAGATCGCTGGAGGTGCATAACAATGCAAGTCGGCGTGTGCATGATAATGCGTGTATGCATGCATAATGATGCAATGCATTTGAAGTAGTTTCCGAATGTTTGCAAGATACAAAAAAAGGATACGAAAAGGATACACCCTTACATGCATTCGAGTGCTACGCACAGAAAACCCGGTCCGAGGTCAAAACGGAGTCCGGTTGAGTTTCAAAAATGCACTCTCTTGCACTATATTGAGCAATGGAGGCCCCAAACCACATCAAAGACCCAAACAAAGGTGTAGGAGGTTCACTGGCCATAGAGGGAGGTCACCGGCCATCCACCGGCCACCAATAAAGTCCACCGGCCATCTATTTGGCTGACCGGCCAACAATGTGGCAGACCGGCCAAATATGCCTGAATCGGGGTAGTTTGGTCAAATCGGCACGGGTCTTTAAATATAGGGCTTCTAGCCCTATATTTTCACTTCCCTCTTGCTCGAAATTTCTTCCTCCTTCTCTCTAGGCTATTTTTCTTCCTTCAACCCGCCATTTTCCTGGGTTTTAGGGCCCGTTTCGATGTTCGATTCACGAATACCTTTGCGTTACGAATATTTTGAACCGAACAAAACTTTATTTCGGCATCTTTTTTCGATTCTCACCCCTCAGGGTTTGTTTCCCTCGAGTTTACCTCGATTTCTGTGCCCTTTTCGGACTTCGACCTTTCCGGCCATTTTTCACCCTCTCAGGGTTGACTTTTCAGTTGACTTTTCATATTCTTGCCCGATTTTCACTCTTCCGGCCATTTTTGCACCATTCTCGAGATGGCGGACGACATTCCAGGCGGTGGGGCTCCCCTGGAGATAGATATGGACCCAGAGGCGGAGCTCTTGCTGCTTCACATTTGGCCGTTCGATCCGGCGGCCTACAGACCGGTGATTCATGTGCTGCCTCCTGGCGAACTTCGCCAGTTCAGGAGTTTTGACAGGAGGGTGCCACCAGAGCTGCTTCTGCGCGAGCCAGAGACGCACCTTTCATACGGCGGTTCCGAGGTATATTCTTTCTCGTTTTATTTTCTGCAAAGTAGAATACCTAACTGCCATAGTCGATTCTGCCTTTAACTGTTTGATTCGAATACACTGATATACTATATGCTGTAGTTGACTGTGAACACACCTGCATTCGGAATCTGTTTGAATTGGAACACGCGCACACATACTGTATTTGCCCTGAACCACTCAAATGCCCCTGACACATCATACACTATAGTTCACTGCGAGCACACAGGTACCCAATGTCTGTTTGAATCTGAACACGTGTGCACACACTGTATTGTTACCAATTCTGAATGCTCTTCAAAACTGTATATTGAATATTGCTTCGCAACTGTTTGCTTTTGAATACAGGGGGATTCCCATGCCTTCCGGGGGTATGGGAATGTTGCTGCCCGCGGATGGTACATGGAGCTACCGGACACAGTCCGTCACATTGTCGACCAAGCCGGCTTCGGCGCCTTCTGCAGGGGACTCTCACACCTTACTGCGAGCAGGCCTCTTCTTGCCGCTCTGGTGGAGAGGTGGTGGGACACCACCGACTCCTTCCACTTTTCTGCCATGGGAGACATGACGATGACTCCCTATGACTTCTCGATGCTCACTTGCATCGGGGTAGGGGGTGATCCGATCCCCTTTGACACAGACATAGACGAGTGGGAGGCCGTTCAGATGTACTTGCTTGGTGACCTACCGCCTCTTGGTCGTCCAGGCTTCGTCAGATACTCGTGGTTCGAGGACCACTTTTGGATTCAGCCAGCTTTAGCTAAGGAGGCACCGTTGGCTCAGCAGGAGGCGGAGCGGTATGCACGCGGCTTCCTCATGTTCTTATTGGGGACGACCATCTTCGCCGACCGGGCGAACACCGTTCCTCTCTGTCAGCTGAGCGCTTTAGTGGACGTCACACGGATTCTGCGCTACGACTGGGGTGGGGCAGCCTTGGCCACACTCTATGGATACATGAGCTCATCCTCTTGGTGCAGCGGACAGTTGCTTGGAGGCTACTGGTGGGCTTGTGAGTTACATTTTCTTCCTCTTTTACATTTCGCGTACTCTGTACACTGCACACACTGCGGTCTGCTTCACGTTGACTATATACTGCACCCACGGTACATATACAATGTACTTTACACTGACTGTACACTGCACACACTGTACATTCTGCACAATACATTGCACGATACACGGTTCTACAATTTTCTGCTTCATTCTGCATTCTGCTTTATCTGATAAGCATACTGATATTTGCTCTGCAGTTGTGGGTCTACGCCTACTTTTCGAGGCTTGCGCCATTGCCCGACGAGGAGACTCCCCTTGGCGTTCCATTCTCTCGACGCTTCGATGTGAAATGCGTGCGGAGACCCCGGCAGACGTTCATATTCTTCCGCCGCTACTTCGATACCATTACCGCCGCAGAGGTATTTTCAACTTTAGAGTTTATTTCAAGCTTCGCTTTGCACTGTATTTTCAATAACAATAGATAACTGACTACATATCATTTTCAGATCACCTGGCGGCCCTGAGCTCTATAGCCAGCTGTGGTTCGGGAGCGGTTTGCCGGTGCTGAGGAGTCCGCCCGGTTCAGGCTTCTGTTGGAGGGCTCGGTCTGTCGGGCTTGGTACCTAGGCGAGCGCTTCCTACACCAGACCTTAGGTTTACCAGAGCAGATAATTCTAGGTCTGCCTCCTAACCACATTAGGGACACAGAGAGGTACACCCTAGAGGAGATGGCTGATTACACGATCGGCTGGGATGCGGAGGGCTTCAGGGGCGAGGACGACTACACAGAGTACGTCCAGACCTACATCATGTGGCCTTTGAGCAGTGGCCGTCGAGCTGAGAGAGGAAGGCCAGCGGCGCCGGCGGCTAGGGCAGGAGCGGGAGCAAGAGCGCCGAGGGTGGCTCGGGTCCGTGGCAGGAGTGGGGCCCGGAGAGGACGGGGGGCTAGTTGGCCAGCACTGCCCACGATGACGACATGCCGAGGACAGGGTGGGGAGACCTATCAGATCCCCTTCGCTCCCTCTCCGGCTGATCACGAGTTAGTCGGGTTCTACGACTTGCCCCCGGTATGTACTATTGCATTTTGCATCTTGCATTGTCATTCCATTTCATTTGATGTTTCGCAGAATACTGATGTTTCTAACACTTTTGCAGGCTTCCTCCGAGTACACTCGTCAGTCCCTGGAGCTGACTGCCTCTGTGATGGGGATGCTCTAGCGGAGCCTCGACCTACTGGCCATTTACAGTATTCCGGTATGTTCTTCTGACCACAGTCTCAAACCATACATAAACTGTTTCACATAATTTGATGCATCGCACTGTCAACACAACACTCGATACACGGCCCTCACGGCATCTGATACACTATAGCCCACAGACTGTTCACAGCATTACTCACGGCATTCATACACTGTACTCAGTCACTGTATTTTGTATCGACACACTGTTCAAAGCATTCATACATTGTACTCATACACTGCATTCTGTACTGATACATTGCTCACGACAGTCATACAACTCACACACTGTATTCGGCATTCATACTCTGTTTTGCGTAGCATACTGATGCGTTTACCATTTGTGCTTTTCAGCCTCCATTCCAGATTCCTACTGCAGGAGGTGCTCTAGCTGGACCTTCTGTTCCTGCTCGAGGAGGAGGGAACGGAGGCATAGTACATCCCCGCATCGAGGCGGGTGTAGCACGCACCCGCGAGGGGCCCTCGCTACAGTTTGGACTCGATTGCTGCCACGGTTCTTAATCTGAACAAAAGAGTCCCAAATCTGGCAAATCGTTTTGAGAAACATATTTTTTTAAAAAAGAAGTGCCAAACATGGACTGCTTTGCCAGATACAGAGTTGTCGCCTAAATATTTAATTTTTGGGGAAATTTAGGAAACCCTGACTCGGTGCCAAAGGCCACGTGTCCGTCATCACCAAAGTTGCCTCAGCTCGGGAACTTGGGTACGATTGGGGAAGGTCAGCTACGAGCACCCCCTCTCGCCTGATCCGAAGGTCGGCCTCTACTAACCATGATATCCGATTTTGAAAACATTATGTGTTCTTTAAACTGGTTATTAGCCTAGAATTACTATGTTATGCGCACAACACAAAAGTATAGACTAGATTGCCTAATTTGGGAATAAGCATTGCATATCCGTTTGTTTTGGAAAAATATTTTGGAATTTGCTACTCGCAAGTAGGCTAAAACACGGATTTCAGTGAGCCATTCCAACTCAGACAATCCAATCTTCACCCACAGGCATTCAAGCAGTTATATCACATAAGCAGCTAGCCTCATGGTAATCATGCTATCATGGCAACACTCACACGCATGCGGTATGCTAAAGCATTAATGCTTACCGAGTACTCCGAGCCAAAACAAAAACTAGTTAATAATCATATGCATGATCGTAGTTCATGTTAAGATGGCTAATGCAACACATGCAAGATGCAGCTGAGATAGGCTCGACTAATCTACAATGACATGTGAAATGCTATAACTAACACGTATTCAATTTGGAATTGAAATACAAATGCAGTTAGAATGATACGCCGAGCCCGGTGCATGCAAGACAAATGTAGGAATGCACGCATGCACAGCATAAGGTATGCTAATTTAAATATGCCCTAGTCTACCATCATAAACGGGTAAATAAAAGGGAAGAAAGACGTGGGGTTGGAAGACATACACACACTCACGCACACTTATTACACAATTGCCCTCACTCGGAGGGTCCAAATAAATATTACAGTCCGAATAAATAATACTAAATTAATTATTACAGAATTTCTAATCTAATTAACAAATTAAATGCAGAGAGAAGATGGCCGCAGCCCCCGCCTCGGGATGCGTGAATGATGCATGCTCGATCCATCTTGCCTGGAAACCCATAGCCATAGCACTACTGCTTCTTGCTTCTCTGAAAACTGCCAAAAGTCCCAGGGTATCTTCAATGAGCACTGCATAACACCACCGGCTAAGTGAAATGACCACCGACCATGGTAAAATGCCGTCGGCTTCTGATGAAATTATCGGCCATTCGCTAATGGCCGGTCGGCACTAAATGTTGCCGGTCGGCAAAAATTTCCAACAGAAAACAGTTTTGACAGCAGCAGAGCACAGGTAGTGCATGGCATAGAATTTCAAGCACATGTAAGCATGGTCATGCTCCCTATCATGTATTGAACTTAGGGGAGCATGGTCCTTAATCCTTGGGCCATCAATTGCGCATGATAGCCTAAGGGACCAAACTTGCCATTCAATGTAAAATGCATGCAACACACAAATGAGGACCAAGACCCTATCATGTCAAAGTCAAGGGCCTCGGTGACCGAGGGTTGAGATGTGTTTCATCACTTGTAGTATGAACACCTCTCACCCTCACACTGGGTTTGACACCCCAAACCAAGCAATGCAATGCATGTTGTGCAAACATGGCTCAAAAATGCAACAAGAAGCTAAGATGCAAAACATGTCAAATGTGATGCAATGCAAACTATCATGCAAACAACATGGTAATGCCACTAGCATGCAACACTACAAGCAATACTACAATGCACACTAGATAGGCAAGTATGTAAAGAGGTAGGCATGCAACAATGCACAAACCATAAGGATACCACAACATGCAATGTCATGAGCATACTACAAGATGCAAATATATGATCCATGGACTTACACTAAGATGGAGGACCCTCAGCCACACCCCTAAACAGTGGCCAAAAGTGATGGAATGATGGGCAAATACTCATGCAAACTTGCATACCAAAGAGCATAAGGCTAAGGCATAAAAGAAGCCTTCTACCACAACTATCATAACCACACATGGTATGAATGAAACAACCAAAAAAAAAAAAAAAAAACAGAGTTTTAATGCATTAAAACACGCCCCAAAACCCTCATGAATGGCAACCCAAGTGACTTAAACATACAAGCATGCACAATGCCCATTTCAAGGCACAAAACTACAACACCTCAAGGCATAAATGGATGATAAATGCTGTCATACAAGCATGATATATGGACTGAAATAGCATAAGAAGTGACTCCAAATCATTTAAACAACCTAACCAAAGCATGCTAATGACTCATTCGCTCAAGGCCAAAATTCTAGAATGCAAAGGAGCTATGTAGAACACGACAAGCATGACAAAAACAGTGGCCAACAGACCTAAAGCATGACAAATCATGACCAAAAGCTTCAATAAGCTAAGTCAAATCATGAAGATATACTAGGCTAAACACATGGCACATTTCTAGGCATGATAAGGAATTACAAAGCAAGTACAAGATGCATGCTAAGGGCTACAAATCCAACCAAAGACAGAGATATAACATGACTAAAAGGCACCCAAAAAACCTCTGAGATGGGACCAAAAACAACCAAGCATGCATGTTGCCCTTTTAAGCCAAAACAAAGGTAAAAGAAGGGCAAAGGGGAGAGGGGTGTCCCTCCCCTACACAAGACTTCAAAAGCACTCCATCACCACTAAAAATCCATTGGATTTCTGTGGTGAGAAGACCAACACAACAAAGTAAACAAAGCTTAAAGAAAAGGGCACCAAAATAGGCCAAAGGAGGCCTAAGGGGAGGAGTTCGACCCCCAATGCCAAAACGCCCTGAATGAAAGGTGTTAAGCATGAAAATACAAGACTTTTTCATGTTATACACAAAGCCCAAATCAGTATGCAAGACAGGTGGAAAACTAGTGCAAGATTGGGAAAACGAAAGCAAATGTCTCACCCTTGAAGAAACCTTGAAGAACTGATGATCCAGCCACTCTCTACTGATCAAAATCAGTCCAAAACCTCAACAAACAACCCTCAATGCCTCTCAATCTCGGAGCAAGGTGTAATGGTGTGTGTGTGTTAGTGCAAAAGTAAGGTCAAAATGCACTTTTAGGCTTCTAAACACACCCTAAGCATGAGAGAGAGGGAGATATAGAGAGAGAGGATGATATATCAGATATATAGATATAGAAGCTCTGGTTTTTGATTCAAAAAGCTCTAACCTCCAACAAAGGGAGAGGATGAGTGCTTATATAGGCAAAGGCCAAGGTTCTAGGCTTCTCCAAGAAGCTAGATGAATGGGGCAAAAGGGTGCAAAGGGTTCTTCGCTTCTTGGAGAAGCTAATACAGCTGGCGAAGCTTCCCCAAGAAGCTTGGCCAAAGGGTTCAAGCTTCTAGAAGGAAAGGGGGGTCAAAGGTTCACACCAGCCAAAAACTGCACGGGGAGGAGTGATGGTGCATTCCAGCTGGGACAGCTGGCATGAACCATGCCTCAAGCGTGCAAAGGAATCACACCGGCCAGCAAAAGAGGTCGCCCACAAAATAAAGTGCCGGCCGGCCATTGGTTTTAAGAAACCATGGCCGGCGGCATCCATAAACAGCCGGTGATGCTAGGGGAAGGCTGGTGGAATGTGGGGATGGCCAACAAGCCATTCCCCGCCCTTCAAGGCAAAAACACAAGTGTTTGGTGCCAAAACCAAACATGGAACAGTCGAGTCGAGAGATCCTGAGGCAAGGCGCGCAGCCAAGACTTTCGGGAACTCAAGACGAAACACAAACAAAGAGGATCATCGAGTGTTCAAGCGGTAACGTCCAAGCCTTGAGGAGGGTCAAAAATGGGGTGTCTACAGTTGCCCCTCTTTGACAGAACTCGGAAGTCATAACAATGACGGGAGTGAATGTCAAAGTCCAGAGACGACCCATTTTTGACAAGGCCGAAGACTCGTACAAACATGCAAGACAAACAAGGTATGCACCCGAAGGTAGGGGCAAAATGTAAGACGATGCACGAAGCCGAGTATAACTCAGGATCATGCAAAGAAAGCTGTAACGAAGCATACATGCGACAGTTTTAAGCAAATGAACCGTACATACAATATCGTGCCTGCAAAGGAAACAAACTTAACAGGTACGATTTTATCATTAACATGCACATAATGCGATTGAAAATGCATGGCAACACAAATCAAGTGAGAGGCATGACAATGCCGTGAAAGCACAAACACATGTGCGTAAAGCATGCAGTCTACGCAAGCAATACAATGAAGTTGAACATAAGCATGCGGTCTACGCAGGCAATGAAATCAGTTGCAAACATGCGGTCCACGTAAGCGAAACATGCGGTCCACGCCAGCGAAACGTGCGGTCCACGCAAGCAAAACATGCGGTCTACGCAAGTAATGAAATTGATTGCAAACATGCGGTCTACGCAAGAAAAACATGCGGTCTACGCAAGTAATGAATTTGAACAAGCATGTGGTCTACGCAAGCAAAACATGCGGTCTACGCAAGTAATGAAGTTGAACAAACATGCGGTCTACGCAAGCAAAACTTGCGGTCGACGCAAGTAATGAATTTGAACAAATATGCAGTGTACGCAAGTAATGAATTTGAACAAATATGCAGTCTACGCAAGCAAAACATGCGGTCTACGCAAGCAAAACATGCGGTCCACGCAAGTAATGAATTTGATTGCAAACATGCGGTCTACACAAGCAAAACATGCGGTCTACGCAAGTAATGAATTTGATTGCAAACATGCGATCTACGCAAGCAAAACATGCGGTCTACGCAAGCAATGAAATTGAACAAACATGCGGTCTACGCAAGCAAAACATGCGGTCTACGCAACTAATGAAATTGAACAAACATGCGGTCTACGCAAGCAAAACATGCGGTCTACGCAAGTAATGAAATTGAACAAACATGCAAAATGCAATGAGATGCGCAAAATAGCGCGATGCGTTTAGACAACGCAAGTGCACAAGACAGTGCGATTGACATGTGATGCACATGGGGCAACTTTTGAGTTTCGTAAAAGCCAAAAGGATACGGGAAGGATACACCTTGCACGAATTCGAGTGCCACGCACAGAAAACACGACCTGAGGTCAAAACGGAGGCCGGTTGAGCGTCGGAAATGCACTGTTTTGCACTGTTTTGAGCACTAAAGGCCCTGGACCCCACACATAACTCAAACAAGGGTGTAGGAGGCTCCAAAATCACTGTAGGAGACCACCGGATCTCCACCGGCCATCAGAATGCAACACCGGCCGTCCATCGACCATCATACAATTTCCATCGGCACACTATTTTGCCGACCGGCAAAGAGTGTGGCCGACCGGCAAAAAGTCCCTGTATCGGGGCAGTTCTGTCATTTCGCTACGGGTCTTTTAAAATAGGGCTTCTAGCCCTATTTTGTTCACTTCCTTTTGCTCGAAAATCCTCTCCCTCTCTCTCTAGAGTGTTTTCCTCCTTCGATTCTCTCATTTTCGTGCGTTCTAGCCCCCGTTCCGTTGTTCGATTCGCGAATACCTTCGCGTTTCGAACGTTTTGAACCGATTGAAATTTCATTTCGGTGTCTCGTTCTTGATTTTCGCCACTCGGGGCACGTTCCCCTCGAGTTCTTCTCGATATCTGTGCCTTTTCCGCACTTCGACTTTTCCGACCTTTTCCGGCCCTCTCGGGGTTGACTTTGTGTTGACTTTTCACATTCTCGCCCAGTTTTTCATTTTCCGGCTATTTTCTCCCCATTTTTGATATGGCCGATGATATTCCACAGCGCGGGACTCCCCCGGATCATGAGATGGATCCCGGGGTTGAGCTCCTCCCGTTGAGCGTCCGCTCGTTTGACCCGGCGACCTATCGGCCGGCGATTCATGTGCTACCTCCTGACGGACTTCGCCAGTTTCAGAGTTTCGACAGAGCGATGCCACCAGAGCTCCTCCTGCGTGAGCCTACATCTCACTTATCCTTCGGCGCTTCCGAGGTAACAATCCTTTCTCTGTTTTATTTTCCGCAATGTAGAATATAAAAACTGCTATAGCTGATTACATTCTTTAACTGCTTGACTCAGATACACTGACACACTGTGCACTGTAGTTGATCGCAACCATACTGGCAACTGATATCTGTTTGAGGCTGACATGTGCACACACACTGCGTTGGCCCTGAATCACTCAAACACACCAACACAGTATACACTGCACACACTGTAGTTTATTGCAATCACACCAATACCCGATATCTGTTTGAATCTGAAAAGCTTGCACACGTGCTATATTTGTACTAAACCACGCCAACACGCTGACACATCACACGTTGTAGTTCACTATAAGCACACCAGCACCCGAGATCTGTTTGAATCTGAAAAACCTGCGAGCATGCTATATTGGTACTGAATTCTGAATGCCCTTCAAAACTAGTATATTCAGTATTGCCTGGCAATTATTTGTTTGAAAACAGGGAGATTCCCATACCATCCGCGGGTATGGGAACATTGCCGCTCGGGATTGGTATGCTGAGCTTCCCGACGCGGTTCGCCACATTGTGGACTAGGCGGGCTTCGGCGGTTTCTGCGGGGGATTATCCAGACTCACCGCGAGCAGGCCTCTCCTTGCTGCTCTAGCGGAGCGGTGGTGGGACACCACCAACTCGTTCCATCTATCTACGACGGGAGACATGACAATGACTCCCTATGATTTCTCGATGCTCACAGGCATCGGGGTAGGGGGTGATCCGATCCCCTTCGACACTGATATGGACGAGTGGACTGCCGCTCAGATCCATCTGCTTGGCGAGGTGCCACCTCTCGCCCGTCCAGGCTTTGTTCGTTACTCCTGGTTCGAGGTGCAGTTCAGGGTTCAGCCTGCGTTGGTGGAGGAGGCTCCGATGACTCAGGAGGCCGTGGAGAGATATGCGCGTGGCTTTCTCATGTTCCTGCTAGGGACGACCATTTTTGCCGACCGGGCGAACACCGTGCCCCTCTGCCTGCTTAGTGCACTGGTGGATGTCAGGCAGATCTTGCACTATGATTGCGGTGGCGCCGCTCTGGCCACACTCTATGGGTATATGAGCTCGGCTTCCCGTGGCAGCGGACAGTTGCTCGGGGGCTACTGGCGTGCTTGGGAGGTACGTTTCTTTTCCGCTTTTCATTTCTGCTTTTCTATCTTCTGTACTCTGTACTGTATTCTGTATTGCACACACTGTAGTTTGCTTTTCACTAACTGTATACTGCACACACGACACACACATACACTCTGCTTTACACTGACTGTACGTTGCTCACACTGTACACTGTACACAGTACACTGTCTACGCAACACACTGCACAATATGTGGCCCTATTATTCCTGTTTTATTTTGCATTCCGCTCTTATCTGATAATCATATTGATGTTTTCTATGCAGTTGTGGGTCTATGCCTACTTTCCCAGGCTTGCACCCGTGCCAGACACGGAGACCCCCCTCGTCGTCCCGTTCTCGCGACGCTTCGATGGGAGATACGTGAGGAGGCCACGAGAGACATTTAGCTTCTTTCACCGCTACTTCGACACTATCACCCCTGCCGATGTATGTTTTATTTCAGAATTTATCTAAGCTTTTCTTTTCACTGCATATTTCAATAACGATAGATAACAAACTGTATGTCACTTTCAGATCACTTGGCAGCCCTGGGCTCCGTTGCCGGCGACGATTCGGGACCGATTTACCAGTGCTGAGGAGACCTCGCGTTTCCGGATCTTACTGGAGGGCCCGGTCTGTCGGGCTTGGTACCTGGGTGAGCGTTTCCTACGCCAGACCCTAGGGTTACCAGAGCAGATAGTCCCGGTTCACCCTCCTGAGGACATGTGGGAGACCGAGAGACTCACTACCGAGCAGATGGCCGATTATACTATCGGCTGGGAGGCGACCCGCTTCAGAGGTGCCGACGACTACAGAGAGTACGTGCAGACGTACATTATGCGGTTTCTGAGCGCCGGCCATCGAGCTGAGGGAGCCAGGCTCGTGGCGCCAGCAGCTAGGGCAGGAGCGGGAGCTGGAGCAGGAGCATCGAGGAAGGCTCGAGTCCGTGGCAGGGGCGGAGTTCAGAGAGGGCGGGGGACCAGCTGGCCTGCTCTGCCCACTTTACTAACATACAGAGGACAGGATGGGGCGACCTACCAGATCCCCTTTGCTCCTCCCCCGGCTGGTCATGAGTTAGCCGGTATCCCCGACTTGCCTCCGGTATGTATTACTTCATTTTGCATCTTGCATTGGCATTTCATTTCTGTTTATTTGATATTCCGCGGAATACTGATATATCTTGTACTTTTGCAGGCATCCTCCGAGTACTCCCGGCAGTCCGTGGAGTTGAATGCTTCCATGATGGGGATGTTACAGCGGACTTTCGACCTCCTGGCCCTCTACAGCATTCCGGTATGTTCTTCTGACCATTGTCTCAAACCATTCATACACTGCTGATAAACTGCCCACAGCATTCATACACTGTACTCATACACTGCATTCTGCACTAATAAACCATCCACAATATTCACACACTGTACTCATTCACTGCATTCTGCACTGATAAACTGTCCACAGTATTCACACACTGTACTCATACATTGCATTCTGCACTGATAAACTGTCCACAGTATACTGATGCATTTGCCTTTTATGTACTTTTTCAGCCTCCCTTCCAGATTCCCGTTGTAGGAGGTGCTCCAGCTGGACCTTCCGTCCCCGCCCGAGGGAGAGATGAGGAGGGCAGAGTATTCCCCCGCACCAAGGTGGGGCGCACTCATGTCGGGAGTAGTTCGCGGGCTCCAGTCCCTGATGATGATGACGAGCAGTCGGAGGCAGAGGCAGAGTCGAAGGAGTAGTCATCGGAGGAGGAGACCGGAGGCAGCACTAGCTCGGGCTCTGATGACGATGCTGATGATGCTCCTGGACCTTCGTCCAGGAAGAGGACTAGGACAGACCGATAGCCCTCGGAGCCGCTTGACATGGATACAGATTTTTGTTGTTTTTCTTCTTTCTTGTACTTTTCCCTTTTGTTGGTAGTTAGGATACTTTGTACTGCCGCAGGCAGATTTTTGTTTCCAAAACTTGTGTACTTGAAAAGATGATGAAATGAAACAGGCTTTTTATCTGAAAAGGTGTTTACATCCGTATATCTTTACATTTCATACTTTGCATGCATCACACCATATTACACCTCAATGTAAATGAAATTGATTGGTTGTCTGAAAATTGAACACTTGCACTGTAATGATCAGATAACCAAACGACTTCATAGCAAAACAGCCCAAGCAACACACTGCTCAAATTGAACGCACAACCCATACTCTGTTGGGGATTAGTCTGCATACAGCCCCTAACACCACACTCGGTTCATTCTGCACACAGCAAATCCTGAACAAACAGCCCAATCTGACAAGACGGAACACAAAGATAGAACCAGTTGAAGTTGGAGCATGCTCAGATGCCCCAAAATTTTTTTCTTCTTCTTTTGCTTCACACAGATGTAGAGAATGGCACAGCACTCTCAACATAAACGATTTTCGAAATAAAAAAGGATTTTCAACCGGGGTATCGAGCCTACAACTGAACACAGCAGGGAGGACTCAAACAAAAGGGTACACGACCTAAACACAACGAGACACGCTCGGAAAAGGACCTAAAACAAAAGGTTGAGGTGAACAAAACAAAAGACACGACATACGGACGGGTTAACGAAGACGGGGGACCTCAGATCACGAGGAGCTAGTTTCTCTGGGTATTGTTTCCCACCCTTTTCTCATTTGTGATTCTCACATCACTCTGGCACTCAAACTCGATTTTTTTCTCTCAAAACCCTTTGGCTCGCTTTTTCTCTCGACTTACACCTCTCTATTCTTTATTCTCTCATTTTTTTCATCCCTCCCCAAGGTGATTGATGAATGAATAGGAAGTTGCGGGTTCATGCCCAACGTCGTTAGCTCACAGCTATTTCTTCTGGTGGGTAGAGTGCCCTTCTGGCAAGTATGTTGACGACGGGAGAAAGACAGAACGCCTGACTCAACTATGCCCCTAGTTCATCATTTTGACCATTTTTTGTTTTGGTTTTCTACTAAAACAATTTTGACCAAGATGAGAGTCGGATTAACGCACTTGTTCGATTTTTGATCTGAAAACCATGCAAGTCAGGCTGTAAGCACTGAAAATTTTCCTTTTTGGGTCCAAGAAAATGGTCCATTTTTGGAAAATGAAATAATTTTTGAGAAAATAGTCAACCTTAGTAAAAATTCTCAAAAACTATTTTTGCAAACGACTGGTGCTAAACAAGCGCGGAACTTAGCCTCGAGATGCGCAACCTTGGATCGGAGGAAATGGAAAATTGCCCCTGGCTTGGAAGGGGTGGATAGCAAAGGAAAGGTGCCCCTGGTTTGAACGGCGACATCTTGGCAACGGAAAGTTTCCCCTTGTTTGGATGATGTCGCAGCAGTCCGTAAATAGTCTTCATTGGTGGTGGTCGAACTCTTGGACACGGAGATGACGAAGAGGGTCATAACAAATATATGGACACAGTCACTTCGGAAGTGTTGAGGGCTGGACTTCAGGACGAAGTTGCCTATGTATCCGGTTGTCACAACCGAACTATTGGATTCAGAGAAGGCAAGGATGATCAAAGCCATTACATGGACTGAGGCGCTATGAAAGCGTTGGGGGCTGGACTTCAGGATGAAGTTGCCTACGTATCCCAAACATGGGAATCAAGCCTTACGTAGTTCCGGTTAAGGTACACTTAGGTATTTTGACCTTCACTTTTTAGGCTCTAACTTTTGCCAAGGTGCCCGATGCGGGTTTTCTACCTTACGAGCTTCTT
This sequence comes from Camellia sinensis, assembly GCF_004153795.1. NCBI lineage: Eukaryota > Viridiplantae > Streptophyta > Magnoliopsida > Ericales > Theaceae > Camellia > Camellia sinensis. Next base: position 470,062 of record NW_021027126.1, on the reverse strand, counting down.
TTCATTTTTTTTTTCTTCTTTTCTTTTGTTGATTTTTTTGTATCTTTTTTTTTCTTTGTTTTTTTATTTCTTCTCCTCTTTTTTTTTGCATTTTTCTCTTGCTCTAACTTTTGCCTGGGTCACCCTTCCGGGTTTTTGGCCCAGCGAGCCTCTCAAACGGTAAAAGTGTAACAAGTCCATGCCAAATGGTTTTTGAAGTTGAAGCCTCTCTGTATCTAGGAGAACGGCTGTTGCAATGATTTGCAGAAGAATCCATCATGGTTGCTCCACGAGCTTCTTCTGGTGAGATCTAATCTTTTTGATTCGCCTCCGGTGCCGCTTGTTCGAGGGCTGCTTCAAAACTGGCCACACGGGCCTCCTCCGACAGTTGACCATTGAATGTTTCAAATGAGTTTGAGGTTCAAAACAAACAGGTCGAATCTTGAGGCTGAGAGCGATCCCAGGCTGCACAATCTCAAGAGCGATTCCACACAGGTCTTCACAGGGCCGCGCAAAACATTTGTTTTTGAAAGTTTTTAAGAAAGCGACAAATCGCTCGCGCCGAAGATAGTGTGGAACCAATCTGGATCAAGCCAGGGTCCTTCCCAGTACTCACGCTGACAAGCATGGTTTCATTCATTTAGGGCTTAGCATGCCTCTCTTTTTCTCAATTGATCAAATTTTTGCAAAGCCGGAGGAATTCCTTCCTCTTCGTTTTTATCGCAGTGTTAAAGAGGTTTTGAAAAAACATAGGTCAATGCAATGATTTTCAGGGCACAAAAGAACAAGTGGAATGCACGGCTGTAGCATTTTCAAAGATCCCTAGGACCACCAATGAATGGACTTGGTAAGATTACTCTTCACGCAATTTGAGAAGCTTTGGATTCTCCGTGTGCAACACTATCAACAATTGCTTGGTATAATTCCATCCTTATTTGGTGTTGCCTTGATCGAAAATAATCAAGTTGCCATGTTTCAAGCTTTACATACATATCAACGAAAAATTGTTGCAAAAGTCGACCTGATTGAAGAAGCACTAATTGATTATTGTCTCGTCTGAAGCTTGTATCCGTAAAACTCCCAGCTGAAACCATCACTTGTTTGGTTGAATTTTCTTCAAAGACAGAAACAACGTTGAAAATTCGCAGTGTTAAAGAGGTTTTGAAAAAACATAGGTCAAAGAAATGATTTTCAGGGCATAAGAGAACAGGTGGAATGCACGGCCGTTTGATTCAAATCACACATGGTATGAATGAAACAACCAAAAAAAAAACAGAGTTTTAATGCATTAAAACACGCCCCAAAACCCTCATGAATGGCAACCCAAGTGACCTAAACATACAAGCATGCACAATGCCCATTTCAAGGCACAAAACTACAACACCTCAAGGCATAAAAGGATGATAAATGCTGTCATACAAGCATGATATAGGGACTGAAATAGCATAAGAAGTGACTCCAAATCATTTAAACAACCGAACCAAAGCATGCTAATGACTCATTCGCTCAAGGCCAAAATTCTAGAATGCAAAGGAGCTATGTAAAACACGACAAACATGACAAAAACAGTGGCCAACAGACCTAAAGCATGACAAATCATGGCCAAAAGCTTCAATAAGCTAAGCCAAATCATGAAGATATACTAGGCTAAACACATGGCACATTTCTAGGCAAGATAAGGAATTACAAAGCAAGTACAAGATGCATGCTAAGGGCTACAAATCCAACCAATGATAGAGATATAACATGACTAATAGGCACCCAAAAAACCTCTGAGATGGGACCAAAAACAACCAAGCATGCATGTTGCCCTTTTAAGCCAAAACAAAGGTAAAAGAAGGACAAAGGGGAGAGGGGTGTCCCTCCCCTACACAAGACTTCAAAAGCACTCCATCACCACTAAAAATCCAATGGATTTCAGTGGTGAGAAGACCAACACAACAAAGTAAACAAAGCTTAAAGAAAAGGGCACCAAAATAGGGCAAAGGAGGCCTAAGGGGAGGAGTTCGACCTCCAATGCCAAAATGCCCTTAATGAAAGATGTTAAGCACGAAAATACAAGACTTTTTCATGTTATACACAAAGCCCAAACCAGCATGCAAGACAGGTGGAAAACTAGTGCAAGATTGGGAAAACTAAAGCAAATGTCTCACCCTTGAAAAAACCTTGAAGAACAGATGATCCAGCCACTCTCTACTGATCAAAATCAGTCCAAAACCTCAACAAACAACCCTCAATGCCTCTCAATCTCGGAGCAAGGTGTAATGGTGTGTGTGTTAGTGCAAAAGTAAGGTCAAAATGCACTTTTGGGCTTCCAAACACACCCTAAGGATGAGAGACAGGGAGATATAGAGAGAGAGGATGATATATCAGATATATAGATATAGAAGCTCTGGTTTTTGATTCAAAAGCTCTAACCTCCAACAAAGGGAGAGGATGAGTGCTTATATAGGCAAAGGCCAAGGTTCTAGGCTTCTCCAAGAAGCTAGATGAAAGGGGCAAAAGGGTGCAAAGGGTTCTTGGCTTCTTGGAGAAGCTAATACAGCTGGCCAAGCTTCCCCAAGAAGCTTGGCCAAAGGGTTCAAGCTTCTAGAAGGAAAGAGGGGTCAAAGGTTCACACCAGCCAAAAACTACACGGGGAGGAGTGACGGTGCATTCCAGCTGGCACAGCTGGCATGCACCATGCCTCAAGGGTGCAAAGGAGTCACACCGGCCAGCAAAAGAGGTCGCCAGCAAAATAAAGTTCCGGCCGGCCAAATATAGTGCCGACCGGCCGTTGGTTTTAAGAAACAATGGCCGGTGGCACCCATAAACAGCCGGTGATGCTAGGGGAAGGCCGGTGAAATGTGGGGATGGACAACAAGCCATTCCCCGCCCTTCAAGGAAAAAACACAAGTGTTTGGTGCCAAAACCAAACACGGAACAGTCGAGTCGAGAGATCCTGTGGCAAGGCGCGCAGCCAAGACTTTCGGGAACTCAAGACGAAACACAAACAAAGAGGATCATCGAGTGTTCAAGCGGTAACGTCCAAGCCTTGAGGAGGGTCAAAAATGGGGTGTCTACAGCGGGCGCACTCATGTTGGGAGTAGCTCCCGAGGACCAATCCCAGATGATGATGAGTCTGAGGCAGAGTCAGAGGTGGAGGCAGGGTCGTCTGAGGAGGAGATCGGAGATGGCTTGGGCTCGGGCTTAGACTATAGAGGCGGCGATGACGCTCCTGGACCTTCGTCCAGGAAGAGGGCCAGGACAGACTCTCTGGCCTGAGATGATCAATGCTGATCTAGATTTTTACTGCTTTTCTTCTTTTTATTTGTACTTTTCTTTTTTTGCTGGTAGCTTGAGTACCTTGTACTGCCGCGGGCAGGTTTTGTTTTCTCCACAGCTATGTACTTGAAAAATGATGAAATGAAACAAACTTTTTGTCTGAAAAAGTGTTACATTGGTACATTTCGTACATTGCATCGCATTGCGTCATATTACACCTCAATGTAAATGAGATTGATCTCCTATCTGAAAATCAAACACTTGTATTGTAATAACCAGATAATGAATCGGCCAACAGCAAAACAACTCAAACAACCCACTGCTCATTCTGAACACTCGGCTCGTAACACAGTGCTTGGTTTAATCTGCATACAGCCCATACACATAGCTCATACAACGCGCTATTTATTCTGAAAACTGCTCATTCTGAACTCATGGCCCATAACACAGTATTCTTAATTCATTCTGCACATGGCAAAAACAGTCCAAATCTGAAAAGACAGAATATAAAGGTAGAATCGGCTGAAGCTGAAACACACTCAGATGCAATCCGGAACCCATATGTTCACTGTTTCATATGGCATGCATACTAAGCTCTGAAAATCATGTTATAAAGGTGCCAAACCAAGTAAACAAGACAAGCCAAGCATGCAACAATGTCCAAGACTCAAGAGGGGTCTTAAACCAAAGCTATATGTAGCAAGCCCCAAAGGGCCAAGAGGACCTAAAACAGGTCCGATGCAGGTCTAAACAAGACCAAAGACGCACCTAGATGGCATCTAAATGGTCTAAACATGGAAGCATACATAAAGGTCCAAACGTGGAGCATAAGCCGCAAGCCTTTTAAAGCATTAAAGGGGCATCAAATGCAAGCATACAAGCATACCACAAGGACCAAAATGATGCTATAAGTGGTGCCAAACCACTGAAACAAGCAAGTAAAGCATGCTAGAGGGGTCAACACTCAAGGCTCACAAGGGGGATTACATGGTAGCTACGCAAAGCAAAGCATGGATGACCCGAGCAACCAAAAACAAGCCTTGGACACACTAAAACATGCATAAAAGCTTCACAAAGCTAGGCCAAAACAAGTAAGCATAGTGGCCAAAATGCTAGGCACAAGTTAAGGCAATTCATGGCATTACAAGACAAGTATGCTAAGCATGCATGGTTTTTCTAAACCAATTAAAAACAATGCTATATCATGGCAAAATAAGCACAAATAACACTTAAGACATGACCAACATGCACTTAAACAAGATGCTCACACATGAGGCTAAAATGGCCAACATTGAAGGCAACACGGAGAGGCGATGGCCCTCTCCTTCTTAGGACCTTAAAGCACTATCCCCACCACTGAAATCCCTCTGGATTTCAGTGGTGAGGAGGCCCAAACTAGGTGGTCCCAGAGCTCACAAAAAATGCACAAAATGGGTACCAAACAAGGCCTAAGAGGGGTCAAACAACCACAAACAACAAAGTGACCTTAAACAACTATTTAGAGCACTCAAAAACAAGAATTTTATTAGTTTTACAATAAGTCTAAAAACAGATGCAAGGTAGGTTAAAAGACTATGCAAAAATAGGAAATAAAGGGGCAAAGTTCTTTCCCTTGAAGACTTTCTTCAAGAAGAGCACTCCAGCTGCTTCCTTAGGTCCAAACCAGCTCCAAAACTTCAAGACCAACCTATTGGCTCCTCAGCAACCAAGGTAAGGTGTAGAACTAGGTGTTTGTGCACAAAAATAAGAACAAACACACACAAAGGCAAATGGAGAGGGAGATATAGAGATAGATAGATACACTATGAAAACCCTAATCTCATATCTCTCTCTTGAACTTCTGGAACCCTTGAGGAGGGAAGAGAAGGTCTCCCTTTATAGAGGATCACTCTTGCAAAGCTTACAAAACAAGCTAAGCAAGAGTGAAATCCCTCTATACACGTGTATGGAGGGGGTGCAAAGTGGGTGCCAGCTAGCATAGCTGGCACAAAATATCTGCCAAAAGCAGATGCACAGTGGTCGGCCAGCCAAAAATGCCAAATTGACCAAATAAATGGCCGACCGACCAAACAGAGTGCTGACCGACCAAACATTTGGCCGATGGCATCAAAACAATGGCCGGTGGCCTCAAGCCATGGCCGGTGAGATGTGGGGATTCCCAACAAGCCATTCCCTGCTCCTCAAAATCCAAACACAAGTGTTTGGTACAAAACCAAACACAAAACAAACAAGTCGAGAGGTCTTGAGGCAAGGCGCGTGGCCGTGACCTCTGAGAACTCAAGACGAACACGAACATGGATGATCACCAAGTGTTCAAACGGTGACGTTCAAGTCTTGAGGACGGTCAAAAATGGGGTGTCTACCCCGCCCTTCCGAGTTTTCAACCTTGCGAGCTCTGTTTTTCTTTCTTTTCATTTATTCTTTTCGTTTCTTTTTTTTTATTTTCTTTCTCTGTGCATTTTTTCTTTTTTGTTCTTTTTCATCTTTTATTTTCATTTTCTTCATTTTTCTTCTTTTTTTTTTCTTTTTTTTTTGCATTTTTTTTTTGTTCTTTTTGTTCTTTTTCTTGCTCTAACTTTTGCCAAGGTCGCCCTTTTGGGTTTTCGGCCCAGCGAGCCTCTCAAGGGTAAAACTTTAGCTTTGTCCATGTTGAATGGCTTGAGATCTCGGAGCCATTTGAATCCAAGAGAATGGCTGCTGTTCACCGATGATGTAGAAGTCCATCCAATGGAGGGTGAATTTGCCCCTAGTGTTGTGGATAGGAACTTGGTTGTCCTTCAGCAATACTTTCTTCTTTTCCCCTTCTGGGATTTGGGATTCTTGCCAGTCTTCCCTGGTTTGCAGAAAATACTCATTTTTGACTCTTTGAGCGCATCTGACATTTTTGCCTCTAGTTCAAAAGCTGCTTTTGATCTAGCTTCGCAAGCTTCCTTTGACCACATCTGATATTCTCACCCCTGGTTCATGGGCTGCTTCTGATCCGGCCACACGGACCTTACATTGTGGTTGACCGTTGAACATTCTGAATTAAGGTTCAAGGTTTGGAAGCAAAGGGGTTGAGTCTCGAGGCTGAGAGCGATCATAAGCTGCACAATCTCAAGAGCGATTCCACACAGGTCTTCGCAGGACCACGCAAAACATTTTTTGAAATTTTTTAAGAAAACAACAAATCGCTCGCGTTGAGGACAGTGTAGAACCAATCTGGATCAACCCAGGATCCTTCTCAGTACTCACATTAACAAACATGATCTCATTCATTAAGGTCTTAGCACGCCTCTCTTTCTCTCATTTGATCAAATTTTGCAAAACCCGAGGAATTTCTTCCTCTTCGTTTTCATCACAATGTTCAAAAAGGTTTTGAAAAACTTAGGTCAATGCAATGATTTAAAAGGCACAGAAGAGCAGGTGAAATGCACTGTCGTTTCATTTAAGTTTACTGGCACAACAGGCCCAAAGCAGAAACAAGCACAAAAGCATGAAAACCACAGTTGTGTCAATTAGATCTTCTGGTGTAACTGGTTCCCCGGTAGAAACAGACTCAAAAGAAAGCGAAAAAATAAAACACAAAATAAAAAAAAGTGATCCGAGGTAACGCCCTCGGGATCACCCGACTCTAACAAAATAGGACTGACTCGATACAACAAGACAGACCCAACTGACTCAGTATGAAAAGACTGACTCTATACAACGAGACAAACTCTAAACGACATAACAAAACTAACTCAATACCCGAGTCAAAAAGTACAAAAACCAGCATTCATAAATGCTCAAAAGAATGCGTGCCATACGCCACATCCAGAGTAAACTGAGTACCGCCCGTAGGTGGTTCATCCCCTGATCACATATTCGTACTATCCCCCAAGTTCATTGATCCAGTGGCGGTAGACTTTGCTGAGCTAGTGCGGCGAAGACCTTGTTGTCAAATAGATCTTGTACATCATGGCGAAGACGAAAGCAACTGTTAGTGTCATGACCGGTTTGTTGATGGTAGGCACAGTATTTAGTCTGGTCATGCTTTGGAGGGATAGGATCGGGTAGAGGCCGTTGTTCTAACGGTTTTAGATATCCTTTCCGGAGTAAGACCTCTAGAGCCTTTGACAAAGGCATATAAAGTGGGGTAAAAACCCTCTTGACTCAAGGTGGATATTTGGTTTTTTGTGAGCTACTTCCGGACACACCGGTGAATGAGGTAGCTATTTTTGATGCGGTGGTGGTGACCATGCCCACTTTAGAAGATCTTGCAGCTGCATCACCACTAGTGGTCACATTCGAACTGCGGGCAAACGCCCTCCTGGGCTGCTCCTTCTCCTGGTCAATGAGGCACTGCTTCATAGCGTCCCCAATCTATACCCCAATCTCATGTAGATCTGCAAAGGTGGGGAGGGGGAAAACGATCATCTTCTGTATGAGCTTGGGCTGGAGGTTGCGCACAACCATTTGAATCTGATCTTTGTCAACAGGCCTGATGGTCATCATCGAGGCCTTTGCCCTCCACTGGGTTACAAAATCGGAGAAACTCTCCTTCGGCTCTTGTCTAGTGGTCTCAAGATCACGGTTTGTAATCTCAATCTGCGTGTTATAGGAGTATTGAGCCATGAAGGCCTTAGCCATCTCCTCCCAATTCCTCTTGATGGAGTCCTCCAGTTTTGCATACCAAATAGCTGCTACACCCGACAAGGTCCGGCCAAACAAGGAAAGCTTCTACAATCTGGAGAGGCCCATCGGCCTTAGTATGTCTGAAAATAGCCGCAGATGCACCATAGGATCTCTAGACCCATCAAAGTGGTCTATGTGTGGCATCTTAAATCGGTCCGGTAGTGTCACAGTCGAGTCGGTGTACCCATCCTCAATATCCGAAATGGACTTCACACCCTAAGATTTTTTGAATAGCTTTTCAAGCTTGCTCACTTTCAACGCTGTAGGGTCCACCTCGAACTCAAAGGGTGAATCCGGTAGGTTGGTCTTTGCTTTGGATAGCTGGGGTAGGATTGGAGGTAGAGCCGGCCTTGTTGAAATGTCCGTATCTTCCTGGACATTAGCTATCTCCCCGAGCATTGTCACTCTTGGTGGGGGAGGAACTGGGTATGAAGCAGATGCTCTAGTTTGCTACTGTAGCCTGGCGATTAACTCTGCCTGTTGGGCCACTACTTTTGCGTGGCATGCATCCACTTCTTCTTGGCGGGCAGCATCCTGTTGCATGACCCGCATACTTTCTGGAGCTGACACATCAACTCTTCCATACTAACTGAAAACTGCTGATCTAACTGAACAAGTGTGTATCCCTTTCTGAGGTGGAAACAGATATCTCAGTCCAACTGCGCACAGGTGAGGTAGATAATGACCGCTGAACTAGGGACTGTTGAACGGGTGATCTGTGCCTGATTGGCCTTTTCTTACCTTACCACTGGTGAAGGAAACACTGGTTGCTCTGAACTGAATCTTTGACCTGACAAAGTCTATCAGCACAAGTCGAATCCAATGTACCCGGGGGATATTGGGGCCCTCTGAAGCTATAGTTCCCCGACTACCCCTGCAAAAGAGAAAACAGACATCATCTCAGCTTGATTTCACCTGAATAGGTATAAGCATAGCTGAACGACTGTGCTCTCTACTAAATTCTGCCCAAAACTCTGCCTGCAAACTAATACCCTCAAGTAAAACTGATTCCCACAAAATACTGATGCCCTCAGGCCTGATACCCAGACTTGGAAACTGATACATGCATTCCTTGTAGAGGCACACTCTAAAAGCATATAACAAGCAAATGAGAGCCACAACACCGCTATGGTGGGGTAGGGTTTCCCTGCCCTATTTTGTCAGGAGCTAGGGTTTCACTATGCACGCAACGGTTTCAAACAACCTATAATCGGGTAAGCAACCTGTCCTAGTTTGGGATAGTCACTATGGATTCCGATATGCACTAGGTCGTATGGTCAAAAGAGTACCCTGGTAAAAACCGGGGTTTGTGTTCCCATCGTGGCAGAGCCCGTAACCGGTCAGCCTTATGGCACGCTTCTCAAAGCGAGCCTTCAGCAGACCGTTCAGGAACAGCAGATGGCAAACACGGTGTCCTAGGCGCACCAACGCATATGCAATGCAAAGAAACACATAAGTGTAATCAAAACAACACATCATGACTTCGGGTCAAGTTCTTTAAATCCCCAGAATAGTCGCCAGAAACTGTAGACGCGCCCGAACATCCTAGGAAAATCCCATTTTGTTCATTGGGATCACTACAGTTCAGACTCCATGTCACGGTTCTGAATCTAATCTCACAAAGTGCAATGCAAGATCGATAAATCACCAAAAAGTCCAAATCCGGCAAATCGTTTTGAAAAATCGATTTTTAGAAAGAAGTGCCAAACATGGATTACTTTGCCAGATACAGAGTCGCCACCTAAATATTTTATTTTGGGGAAATTTAGGAAACCCTGACTCATGCCTAGGGCCACGTGTCCGTCATCACCAAAGTTGCCTCAGCTCGGGAACTTGGGTATGAGAGGGGAAGGTCATGCAATGAGCACCCCCGCTCGCTCGATCAAAGATCGGCCTTTACTAACATGATATGTTGTTTTTGAAAACACATGCGCTCTTATTCCGGTTATTAGCCTAGAATTACTATGTCATGCGCACAATAAACAAGTATAGACTTGATCGCCTAAGTTGGAACAAAACATCCCATGTTTTTTTGAAAGCGGTTTGCTATTCGCAAGTAGGCTAAAATGCGGATTTTGCCACCCTCAAGTGGGTTTAGAAAAAAAAATGGTGATTTGCTACTCTCAAGTGGGCTTAAAACTCGCAATCAATGAATTGTTCCAATTCAAGTAATTCAACCTTCACCCACAGGCAATCAAGTAGTTATATCACATAAGCAAATAGCCTCAAGGTAAGCATGCTATCATGGCAGTCACTCAGACACATGCAAGGATGCTAAAGCATAAAAACTTACCGAGTACTCCGAGCCAAAACAAAAGCTATGTTAGAAATCAATGCATGATCCCAGCTATGTTAAGAATGCCTAATGCAACACATGCAAAATGCAACTAAGATAGGCTCGGCTATCCTAAGATGGCATACGAGATGCTACAAATAACATGTATTCAACTTGGAATTGAAATACAATGCAGTTAGTATGATGTGCCGAGCCCGGTGCATGCAAGATAGATGAATGGATGCAAACATGCGAGCATAAGGATGCTAATTGAAACATGCCCTAAAACTAACCATTGTAAGCTAGTAAATAAAAAGGAGAAAGAAGTGGGGGTTGGAAGACATGCATCACACACACGCACACTTATTTACAACATCGCCATCTCGACGGAGGGTCCAAATAAATAATACAGAACCAGAGCTAATCTAAGCTTATCTAATTAAACTAGTTATTACACGACGAAATGATTAACAAGTTACTACTACTTATTATACTACATTAACTAAGTAAGCAATCTAAATGGGCATGCAAACTAAATGAATGTGGGCTGCCCCAGCTCTACTTTGAATGACAAAGGATGCATGCATGCTTGAATTGCCTTGTTCGGAAATCCCTCACGACGCCCCGACTTGCCTCTGTTTGCAATTGACCTCAGAACACTGCACAAAGCTCTAGAAGGCTGAAACTCCACCCTGGGAATCTGTGGGAAGACTGCCGACCAGCTATTGGCCATAAACACCACCTACTGACCACTTTTGTGTTGAAAAACTAGAAAAAGTGGTCGGCTAACCACTAAATATGGTCGGCCGACCATTTTCTGGCCCTGGTTTCTGGTTTTCTACAACAGAAGGCAAGAGAGAGAGGGATGGCAAAGTATTCGCAACACATGTGTGCACGACCACTCTCTCTATCATTGCATAAGCTCAAGGGAGTGTAGTCCTTGACCGTCGGGCCACCAATCACGCATCTCGATGCATGATGGCCGAGGAGTCGAATTGCACGACTCAATGTGAAATGAATGCACATACAAGCACCTAAAGCCAACAACTCCGTCATGGGTATTCAAGTGTGTCGGCGATCGGGAATCGAGGTACGTTTTATCATTTCAAGCATGAAACGTCCCTCGTTCCCCGTGTTTGGACTAACCCCTATTCCAAACACAATGCAACAAACAAGGCATGCACCAATGCAACTCTAGCATGAAATCTTAATGCAATGCAACTAAGTCATGCAAACATGCAAACATGCAACTAGCATACACAATGCTATGAACTAACAATGGCATACTCAATGCACATGACACTTAGCATACATAATGCACGTAGAAGCTAACATACACAATGGGATGAACAAGGCATGCACAATGGAATGATCAATCATGCGACAACATGGCATACTTAATGCTATGAACTACAATGGCATACTCAATGCAAAATGGACTTAAACGAAAATGGATGGGCCTCAGCCACACCCAAATCAGTGGCCAATAGATGATGGAAATAAGGCATCAAAACACATACGATCATGCATAATGCAACGGCCCCAAGTCTAAGGCAAAAAACACAACTTTCCAAATGCATTGAAAGGATGAAATATGGAGTGCAATGACACATGTTTCAGATCTGAAATGACATACAAAATGACTTCGAATTATCCAAACAACTCATGTAATGCATGTTGAATGGCACAAGCATCGAAACTAGTGAAGTGTATTACACTATAGGCATGCAAGCCAATGCTCAAATGGCCAAACCAACTCCAAACAGACCCGATGCAGGCCCAAAATAGTAGCAAAATGAGTTGGGATGATGGCTTGAAAGGCACAAAAATGAAGCTCATGCAATGGCTCACAAAATAGGGTATAAAAGCACAACTCTCAAGGGCACTTAAAGAGTGGAAAACATGGAAGTATGACAGCCCTATATGCTCTGAAATATCATGCTCAATGATGCCAAAACATGAAAATACCTCAAGTTAAGCATGCAAGGGACTTCAAAACTCGAAGCTAGTCAAGGCTATTACACTACAAGCATGCATGGCAAGCATCTTTCGACCAAGAGGCCTCAAAAAAGAGCTAAGTCAGCCCAAAATATGAACAAAATTAGGTTGGAGCATGGCCAAAATATGCTAGAATAGAGGGCCAAAACATCATGCATTCTAAACTAGTAAACATGATTTACACTACAAGCATATGAAGCATATGAGAGGCTACCAAACCAGTCAAAAATAGAGTCATGGCATGCCAAATGATGACCAAAAACCCATTGAAATAAGACCAATACATGCAATAATGACATGCTACTTTGATAAGCCACAAAAGGGATTACTCTACACATATGAGAAGCGTGGAAGGGCTAACCAAACCAACCACGGAAGGAGCCTAGGCAAGCCCTAAAAGTCACCAAAAAGTGCTTAAACCAAGCCTTGAAAGTATGAAAATATATGCTCCTTTGATAGGCCAAAAATGCAAGTAAACAAGACAAAAAGAGAGAGGGTCACCCCTCTCTGATTTAGGACCTCAAAACTACATATCAACCACTGAAAATCCACTAGATTTCAGTGGCTAAAATGCCAAGCAAGGATTAGCTCAAAGGCCTCAAGGCATGGCACAAAACAAGGCCAAACAAGGCACAAAAGAGGATAGAACAGCCCCAACACCCAAGGAGCCTCAAACAAACAAGTTAAGTACTAAAACATAAAGCTTTTTTCAGTTGAAAGTTAAGCCAAACAAAGCATGCAAGGATGGCTAGAAAAGCAACCAAAATAAAGCTTAAAAATAGGAAAAAGGGGTTACCCTTGAGACACTGCAAAACCAGCAACTTCTCCAACCCAAAAACCAGCTTTAGGAAGCCTACAGAAGTCCTATGGCACCTCAGGTCCAAGGTTAAGAGGCTTGGCTAAGGGGTTGTAGGCAAAATGTATGAAGAACACTCATTCTCAAGCCACAAAAGAGGGAGATATATGTTTTTGCCTTAAGCAAATTTCAGAACCTCTCCCATGGAGTGGGAGGCTCTTTCTTATAGAAAACAAAGGTTAAACCTTCTTGGAGAAGCTAAGATTTGGATGCAATCCCTCCATACACGTGTATGGAGGATACAGTCTGTGCCCTTCAACTAGCACAGTTGGCATCCACCCAGTCTTCCAAAACAGAAGGAAAGCTGCAGACCAGAAAAGCTCATCGCCCTGCTACTTTTAGTGGTTAGCCGACCACCCAAAGTGGTCTCCCAGAAAAAAAAGTGGTCGGCTAGGGGAATTGGTTGTCTCCACACTGAAAGTAAGCCAATAGTGGGATGGGAAACTAGAAAATGTGGCCCAAAGACCAAGAAAACCAATTTTCTGACCAGAAAATTAGCTGGCGGGGAGAAAAGTGGTCTCCAGGGATAAAAGCTGGTCTCCAAAAGCAAGCCCATGGTGGGGTGGGAAACCAAATAATGTGGCCCAAAGACCAAGAACACCAGTTTCACGACTAGAAAATCTGCTGGCTGGGAGAAAAGTGGTCTCCAAGGATAAAAGCTGGTCTCCCACCCTTGTACCACTTCCCAAACAGGGAAAGTAAGGTTTGTACCCAAGACAAACCAAAATGGATGGAAGACGAGGGTTCGGGAGGCAAGACGCGCGGCCGGGAGCCCCAAAAACCAGCTGCCGAGCACAAAAAGTGGCGTATGACCACAAAAGTGGTCTCCCGGACCACAGTGTCCCTCTAGATAGAGGAAACAAGGTGTGTTACAAAAAAACGTGCCAAACAGAGAATGTTAAGTGGTCCCGAACCGAGGCGCACAGCTGACGGCTCTAAAAATCATAAACTAGTCTCCAAGTGGGAATAGTGGCCTACGACCACTGAGTGATGGTCTACAGGACCTCTCCCTCCCTCTGGGAAGAGAAAAGAAAACTTGGTCCGCGGACCGAGTCAAAGTACAAAGGGTCCCGAGGTCTAGAGGCGAGGCCGTCAGCCAAGAACTCCGAAACCTCGAAACGAGCACAACATGCGCAATCACCGAGCGCTCAATCGATGACGTCTGAGTCTTAAGGTCGTTCAAAAATGGGGTGTCTACAGTAGGCAACTTCATTCTGAAGTCCAGCTATAAACACTTCAAATTCAATTGTCCTGTCCGTGAGATTGAATGGGTCATCTTTGTTTTCTCTGTATCAGAGAGTTCGGTTGTGATTGTCAGTTTGAGGACTGATTACAGTGCACTGTGATGCCATTCAAACAAGGGGCAACTTTCCGTTGTCGTGCAGTGCCATTTAGACAAGGGGCAATTTTCTATTGTTTTGGATTTGAGGTTGTGCATCTCGAGGGTTAATTCCATGTTGGTCGAGCAATGGCCATTTGCAAAAACAGTTTTGAGAATTTTTAATGAGGTTGACTAATTTTCTCAAAAATTATTCCACTTTTCCAAAACTGGGCCATGTCTTGGACCCAAGAAAGGAAATTTTCAGTGCTCATAGCTTGACTTGCATGATTTCAAATCAGAAAATCGAACAAGCATGTTAATCTAACTTTCATGTTGATCAGAATTGTTTTTGTAGAAAACCAAAACAAAAATATGGTCAAAATGATGAACTAGGGGCACAGTTGAGTCAGGGTTTCTGTCTTTTTCCCCGTTGTCAACATACTCACCAGAAAAGGCACCATACTTGCCAGAAAGGGCACTCTACTTGCCAGCAAGGGCACAATTGAAGCTAACAGCAAAAGGGCTGAAAGCTTTGTCATCCTCTGAGCAGCGAGGTATCAAGCAAAGTGCGAAGCACGAACTAGAATGGAGCAAGGTATTCCACTCCGTCATCTGGACAGGTCTGATCATATTCAAGCCAAGCCAAGGGCATCGTCAACCGATGTCGATTGCAGATCTGATGTACATCCAGTCGTGCCGCAACCCCTCTGTGGGAAAGCTCACTGTTGTGAGTGGAAGAAGGAGCATCTAGTAGAATACTAGGGGCAAGAGTCCACAACTTCCTGTTTATCCATCAACCACCCAGGGGAGGGATAAAAAAAAAGAAGATAGAGATTGAAGAATAGAGAGATGTATGCTGAGAGAAAAAATGAGAAAATCGATTTTTTAGAAAAACAAAGCCTGAGGGCCGAGTGATGTGAGAAACACAAATAAGAAAGGATGGGAAACAATACCCAAAGAAGCTATGGGCTCCTTGTGAACCAAGAGGTCTCTTGCCATTGGAACACATCTGAGTGCTGTGTGTGCATGTTTTGTTTGTCTTGATTCTTGTTTTGAGTCATTTCGAGTGTCAATAGATGTGTTTAGGTTATTTTACCTTCATTTTCTCTTTGTTGAGTCGTTTTGACTGTGGTCAGTTGTAGGCTCAATACCTGGTTAAGAACTCATTTCTGAATTTCAAAAAATCATTTTGTGCTCAGAGTGCTGTGCCATTCTCCACATTTGTACAAAACAAGATTTGTTCTTTCATAAAATTGTAGGGTTCAACCCAAGTCATATGAGAACAGTAAAGCAAGGACCTATCTGAAGCTACATAGGTTCCGGACTACAAAGCAAAAGAAAAGAGGGAAAATTTGGAGCATCTGAGTGTGTTTCGACTTTAGAAAATTCTGTGATTGTACTTTGGATGCACCTCTTTAGGCGTTGTCAATGCTCCGAAGAATGAGTGTGTCTCTACCTCAAGATCAAGTTCAAGCCTGCTTCAAAGCCAGAATGGAGATCATAAGTGCTCTCCCTGAGTACCAGTCCCTGCCAGAGGCATCTTGGCTGTGTTTGCAATGAGTTCCTACGAGACCAACTGCGACGGTGGAAACTAGAGTTCGAATGGCTGTTGCCTAGAACGCAAAGGTTTGGAATTTCCGAGACTAGAGTTTGGTTTAAATACCCAGGGGTGTATCCCCGGCTTGAAATCTGTACGAAAGCCCCATAGGTTGAGATAGCGTGTATGCACCTCAATTCTAGAAGTAGAACGGTTCATCGCCACTCGCCCCATGAGGTGTTTTCTAAAGCGCTGCTATGTTTGTTTATTGTATTCCTTAAACATCATGCATTCTATTGCATGGTACCTATCAAGTTGCTTTCTCATACATGCACGACATTGTATGCACGGTTCATTTGAAGTTGGTGCAACCAGGCGATATTGGATGTGCGGTTCATTCAGAGAAGTTCCACTTAAGATTGATTTTGTTTTGTGCATCTATCGCACATGTTCATCTTGTGTATGTATCGCACATGTTCACTTCGTGTATGTATCGCACATGTTCACTTTGTGTATCCATCGCATTTCATCTCGTATGCCTTAGGCGTTGTTATTCTATCCCCTCGCGCGCGTGGCGTGTTAGGCCCTCTTTGGTTAAGAGCATTTGGAACGTGTTCCAATGCTTATACCACTCCTTCGGTTGGAAACGCTGGGACGTGTCCCTACGTTTCCCCCTCTTTGGTTAAGAGCATTGGGAACGTGTTCCAATGCTTATACCACTCCTTTGGTTGGAAATACTGGGACGTGTCCCTATGTTTCTCCCTCTTTGGTTAAGAGCATTTGGAACGTGTTCCAATGCTTATACTACTCCGAAACACTGGGACGTGTCCCTATATTTCTCCCTCTTTGGTTAAGAGCATTTGGAACATCTTCCAATGCTTATACCACTTGGAAACATTGGGACATGTCCCTATGTTTCTCCCTCTTGGGTTAAGAGCATTTCAAACGTGTTCCAATGCTTATACCACTCCGAAACACTGGGACGTGTCCCTATATTTCTCCCTCTTTGGTTAAGAGCATTTAGAACGTGTTCTAATGCTTATACCACTACTTTGGTTGGAAACTCTGGGGCATGTCCCTATGTTTCCCCTCTTTGGTTAAGAGCATTTAGAACGTGTTCCAATGCTTATACCACTCCTTTGGTTGGAAATGCTTGGATGTGTCCCTATGTTTCCCCCTCTTTGGTTAAGAGCATTTGGAACGTGTTCCAATGCTTATACCACTCCTTCGGTTAGAAACACTGAGATGTGTCCCTATGTTTCTCCCTCTTTGGTTAAGAGCATTTGGAACGTGTTCCAATGCTTATACCACTCCTTTGGTTGGAAACATTGGGATGTGTCCCTATGTTCCCCCTTCTTTGGTTCAGAGCATTTGGAACGTGTTCCAATGCTTATACTACTCTTTTTCCTTTCGCGTGCAATGCGTCAGAATCTTTTTTGAGACCTCGAGTGTTCCCAACGGTTGCTCTTAGTCTTTCTTACGTGGTGCGTGGTTAAGATTGCATAATTTTCTTACATCCTTTCTGCATGAAATGTGGTTTGATTTGTGTTTACTTGCTTGTCTGCGAGTTTGCTGTAGCATTTCTTTGCATAACATTTGCATCTAGATGCTTCGTTACCACCCTCTTTGCATAATCATAAATTGTGCATCATTTTGCATCCTGCCCCTGAACTATGCTGGTTTGATTCCTTGCAAAGGGATACGTAGGTAACCTGTCGGTGCAACCATTCATTTTTCTCTTGTTGTTTGTCTAAGTCTTCGGCTTTGTCAAAAGTGGGTCGTGTCTAGGCTTTGACATTCACTCATGTCATTTCATGACTCTGAGCTCTGTCAAAGAGGGGCAACTGTAGACACCCCATTTTTGACCGCCCTTAAGACTTGGGCTCTACTAATTAGTTGCTAGTTGTGCAGTGAAAAGGTTCGATTTCTTCGGCAAGAGGAGAGTCAAATCCCAACTTCATACCCCTTTTGGACTAAAACGATCTTGATCAAAAGATTTTAGACCTTGAAACCCTCTCTTTCAAAGTAGTTTTTGAAAAATGATTCTACGATGTTCCGAGGCTCGTATTTTGTTAAATGTTACGGTTTTTAGTAAACCGAGCAAGGACAAAGTGAAAATAAATGAAAGAGAGGTGAACTCTTTGAAAATTCTTTCGAAACACCTTATTTAGGGGTTTGGAGTTGAAGAAAAGAGGAAAGGAGTGGACTCCACATTATTCATTTGGGATTTGCTTTGATGATTTTTTTTGTTTAATACATAATGGATTTATATAAAGTTGTTTTGATGGATAACATTTTGAATTTATAATATACATGGTTTAGTTGATTTTTTGTGTTTTGGAGTTGGTGTATAATACTAGTGGAATTTCTAGTCAATTAAAAGGCTACTAGGATCTTGAGCAGAGATATTTGTGAAAAAATAACTTAAATTGATATAAATATGGAGACAACTTTAGTGACGAAATTTTTTTCGTCATTGTCTTCTTATTATGACAAAGTGATTATTCCCGTCACTAAAAATAAAAAATTTTTGTGACAATTTTATTGTAGTTTAATATATGAAAGCTTTTATTTTATTTTGTTGTTTGGTGACTAAAAATTTTGTCACGTGTATATATATTTATGACGAAATATATTTCCGTCATCCATGTATGACTTTTGAAAGACAAAAAATTTTCGTCAACATTTACATCTTGATGTGACAATTATTTCCTCATAATGATCAACATGCGTGACAAATTTATTCGTCAACTAAAGTTTATAAATATGGTACTCGAACAATTTAGTGTTTGGTGACGAACAATGAGAAATTTTTGCGACAAATTTTGTTTTATTGTGACAAAAAATTATGAGCTTTTGAAGAGAAAATTTCCATCATCTTTACATCTTAATTGTGACGAAAATTAATTTCCTCATCCAATGATCAAAAACACGCGTGACAAGATTTATTCGTCAAACCTAAAGTCATAAATATGCGTAGCTGAATAACTATTTGGTGACGAAAATGAGAAATTTTTGGTCGACAAAATGTTTGTTTTATCTGGTTGACAAAAATTTTCGATCAACTGAAAGTAATTTCATTTGGTGTACGATTATTTTCGTCAACGTGTTTGGGTTTTTAGTGAAAAACATTCAATGACGAAACCCGGTGACAGAAAAATATTTTCCTCACAAATATCTATAGTGAAGAAATTAGCCTTTTTAGAGACAAAAAATTTCGTCATTCAAGACCCACTTGTTGTAGTGTAAGTGGATACATGTGCATTGGAGTTATGGCCATTGTTAGTTCAAGCATTGTGTATGCTAGTTGCATGTTGGCATGTTTAGTCTGGTGGTCGGCCGGTGGTCTCCAAGGCCATATCCTGTTCCGGCAGTCTTCCCACGATTCCCAGGGTGGAGTTTCGCCTTCTGGAGCTTTGTGCAGGGTTTCTGAGGTTTCAATTGCAAGCAGAGGCAAGTGAAAGGCGTGCGAGGGAGATTTTCGACAAGGCAATTCAAATCAATGCATGCATCCTTCGTGCATTCCAAAGCAGAGCTAAGGCAACCTACATCAAATATAGTATATATCTTATTTTAATTTGCTAATTTAGTTAATTTGTTTATTTGTTGAATTGTGTAATTAATTAGTCTGTTGCTTGTTATTCATTATGTTGTGTACTAACCAGTTTAATTGATTAGCTTAGATTAGCTAAGTTGGTTCCTGTAATTATTCATTCGGGACCCCGTCGAGAAGGGCAGCAACTGTTTGTAAATTAAGTGTGCGTGTGGTACGATGTATGTCTTCAACCCTTATTTCTTTCTCCCTTTTATTTACCAGCTTCGATGGTTAGTTTTAGGGCAATAATTTCAATTAGCATCCTTAAGCATCGCATGTTTGCATCCATTCATTCCTGTCTTGCATGCAACCGGGCTTGGCACATCATACTAACTTGCATCGTATTTCATTCCAAGTTGAATGCGTGTTATCTGTAGCAATCTCATATCGCCATCTTTAGAATAGAAACGAGCTATCTTTAGTTGCATTTAAGCATGTGTTACAATTAGGCATTCTTGACATAGCTAGCGATCATGCATTGATTTCTAACATAGCTTTTTGTTTTGGCTTCGGAGCACTCGTAAGTGTTTATATCTTTTAGCATCCTTCGCATGTGTGTGTGAGTGACTACAATTGATAGCATGCTTGCCAATAATGGCTAACGCTTATGTGATTAACTACCTGAATGCCCAGTGGGTGAGTGGTTTGATTACTTTGAATTGGGAACACAAATTCATTGATTGCCGAGCTTTTAAGCCCACTTGAAGGTTGGCAAAATCCACAATTTTAGCCTACTTGCGAGTAGGCAAACCGCTTTCAAAAACAAACATGAGATGTTTCGTTCTAACTTAGGCGATTCCAAGTCTATGCTTGTTTGGGCCGTGCCCGCATAACAATGTAATTCTAGGCTAATAACCGAAATAAGAAAGAAAAGTGCCGGTGGGTGGGGCATGTGTTTTTTTCAAAAAACACTTCATGTTAGTAAAGGCCGATTTTGGATCGGGCGAGCGGGGTGTTCATTGCATGACCTTCCCCCTTCGTATCCAAGTTCTCGTGGCCGAGACCAACTTGGTGATGACGGACATGCTGGGCTTTTGGCACGAGTCAAGATTTGCTGAATTCTCCAAAAATAAAATATTTAGGTGGCGGACTCTGTTCTGGCAAGTAGTTCCATGTTTGCAGCTTCTTTCTAAAATCAGTTTTTTCAAAACATTTGTTCGGATTTGGACTCTTTGGTGATTTATCATCTCGCATTGGACTTTGCGAGATCAGATTAAGAACCGTGACAATGAGTTCGAACTGTAGTTTAGCCCAATGAATAAAACGGGAATTTTCTTGGGATGTCCGGGCGCGTCTAGAATGAACCAAGCCTGTTTAGGGCTTTTGTTTATATTCTCGGTTTTTTCTTCTATGGAATTGTTTGAAACAGGCATTGAAATAATCATTCATTCTAAATTACTATAACATGAAAAAAAATATCACCTTTACATTTGCTGCTAAATTGGAAAAGCTTCCAAATGTAAGGTGATATTTTTTTTCATGTTTATATGTAATTTAAGAAATGAATGATTATTTCAATGCCTGTTTTCAAACATCTCTAGGAAGAAAAACCGAGGAATATAAACAAAGCCCTAAAGCAGCTTGTATTCTAGAAGCGCCCGGACATCCCAAGAAAAATCCCGTTTTTAATTCATTGGCTTCAACTACAGTTCGAACTCATTGTCACGGTTCTTAATCTGATCTCGCAAAGTGCAATGCGAGATTGATAAATCACCAAGAGTCCAAATCGACAAGACTTGTTTTTGAAAAACTGATTTTAGAAAGAAGTGCCAAAACATGGACTATTGCAGATACAGAGTCGACCTAAATATTTATTTTTGGAGAATTCAGCAATTTGACTCGTGCAACGCCACATGTCCGTCATCACCAGTTGTCTTCGGCACGAGAACTTGGATACGAGAGGGGAAGGTCATGCAATGAACACCCCCGCTCGCGATCAAGATCGGCCTTTACTAACATGATATGTTGTTTTTTGAAAACACATGCCACTGCTTATTTCGGTTATTAGGCCTAGTTAATTACTATGTTTATGCGGCACGGGCAAACAAGCATAGACTGGATCGCTAAGTTAGAACGAAACAGTCTCATTTTGGTTTTTGAAAAAGCGGTTTGGCTACTCGCAAGTAGGCTAAAAATGTGGGATTTTGCCACCTTCAAGTGGGCTTAAAACTCGCAATCAATGAATTGTTCCAATTCAAGTAATCCAACCACTCACCACTGGCATTCCAGGTAGTTAATCACATAAAAGGCAGTTAGCCTTATGGCAAGCATGCTATCATTGGTAGTGCACTCACACACATGCAAGGATGCTAAGGTATCAAACACTTAACAGAGTGCTCCGAGCCAAAACAAAAGCTATGTTAGAAATCAATGCATGACCTAGCTTAGTCAAGATGCCTAATGTAACACATGCTAAATGCACTAAGATAGGCCTCGGCTATTCTATAGATGGCAATGAGATGCTACAGATAACACGCATTCACTTGGAATTGAATACGATGCAGTTAGTATGATGTGCCAAGCCCGGTGCATGCAATACAGATGAATGGATGCAAACTGCGAGCAATAAGGATGCTAATTGAAATTGCCCTAAAACAACCATCGTAAGCCTGGTAAATAAAGGAGAAAGAAATAGGGTTGGAAGACATACATCGTACACACGCACTCACTTATTTACAACAGTTGTGCCCTCTCGACGGAGGGTCCGAATGATAATACAGAACGCAACTAGCTAATCTAAGCTAATCTAATTATAACTGGTTAGTAACCAACATAATGAATAACAAGCAACAGCTATCTATTACACAATTCTAAACTATTAACAAATTAACTAAATTAAGCAATTAAATAAGCATATATACTATATGAATGTTAGGTGTTGCCTTAGCTCTGCTTTGGATGACGAAGGATGCATGCATGATTGAATGCCTTGTCGAAAAATCCCCTCGCGACGCTCGACTTGGCCTCTGCTTGCAATTGACCTCAGACACTGCACAAAGCTCAGAAGGCTGAAACTCCACCCTGGGAATCTTGTGGGAAGGACTGGAACCAGATATTGGCTTGGAGACGCACCGGCCGACCCCAAGATAACATGCCAACATCGCAACTAGCATACACAATGCTTATGAACTAACAATGGCATACTCAATGCCATGACATTTACACTCAACAAGTTGGGTCTTGAATGACGAAATTTTTTTGTCTCTAAAAAGCTAATTTCGTCACTATAGATATTTGTGAGGAAATATTTTCGTCACCGGTTTCGTCATTGAATGTTTGTCACTAAAACCAACGTGACGAAAAATAATTTCGTCACCAATGAAATTACTTCAGTGACGAAATTTTTTGTCACCAATAAAACAACATTTTGTCACCAAAAATTCTCATTTTCGTCACCAAATAGTTATTCAGTACCATATTTATGACTTTAGTTGACGAATAAATTTGTCACGTGTTGATCATTGATGAGGAAATAATTTCGTCACAATAAGATGTAAAGATGAGAAATTTTTCGTCTTCAAAAGTCATAATTTTTTGTCACCAATAAAACAAAATTTTGTCGCAAAAAATTCTCATTTTCGTCACCAAATAATTGTTCAGTACCATATTTATAACTTTAGTTGACGAATAAATTTGTCACGCATGTTGATCATTGATAGGAAAATAATTGTCACAATAAGATGTAAAGGTGACGAAATTTTTTGTCTTCAAAAGTCATACATGGATGACGAAATATATTTCGTCATAAATATATATACACGTGACAAAATTTTTAGTCACCAAACAACAAAATAAATAAAGCTTTCATAATATAAACTACAATAAATTTTGTCACAAAAAATTTTTTTATTAGTGACGAATAATCACTTTGTCATAATAAGAAGTACAAATGACGAAAAAATTCGTCACTAAAGTTGTTCCATATTTTATATTCAATTTAAGTTATTATTTCACAAATATCTCTGCTCAGATCCAGTAGCCTTTTAATTGTACTAAGAAATCCACTAGCTATTATACACCACTCCACACAAAAATTCACTAAACCATTATATTATAAATCAAAATGTATCCATCAAACAACTTTAATAATAATCCATTATGTATAACAAAAAAATCATCAAAGCAAATCCCAAAATGAATAATTGTGAGTCCACAAAAAAATCAACACTCAAATCTTGATTTGCAACTACAACTAAGATCAGTTCAGGAAATAAATAAATAATTCAACACTTGATCTTGATTTGCAAATATGCTTCAAACGTCATCAAAACCAATCTGCAAAGAAAATAAATAAGGAAGACATTAATATATTATTAATTACATCTAAAATCATATTTAAATAATTTTATTTTTATAAACCAATTTAATAGAAATGCATATAACAATCCAAAACTTCAAAGAGTTGAAGTAATCCTTAATGATAAGCAACACAGATAAAAGAAAATGACAAAAGATTGCAAGAATACCATGTATCACTAGCACTAATGCCAACAAGAACAAAAAGAGAATCACATGACGTGTTCACAACCTAATCAATCCATAGTTCTCTGTGCAGTGCATTAACCACAATGTGGAGACTGTTCTAGACCTATCTGGTATGACAATCTTCATTACATAAAGATCATAATCGAAAAGAATTTAAGTTCAATTATCATATTATATAATTAGTAGTCTCTACTTCAGAGGTTCTGACACACATTATTGCTCATTTTTTTCTTTTTAAGATGATATGCCAAGATTAGTTCAAGGTGACTCTGCAAGAGTTGTTCAAATTTTTGCAAACCTAATTAGCATTCTATCAAGTTTACTACGTGTAAGTGCAACTGTCACTACTGCCTGATTTGCAAGCTCAATGTTTTTGTGTTTCGATAAATCAATTTGCAATGCAGCTTAAACAGTGAATGAAACTAAGAGACAAGAGGGAAAAAAAAGGTCCAAGTAATTTTTTTTTATCAAAGTTAACATACAGATAAGAATAGAAAAAGGAATACATAAGCAAAAGTGCTCTTTCAATTAACTGCCTATAAGTCTATCTCAATGCCAAAAAAATAGATTCCTCTAATGATCTCCAACAAAGTTTTGAATTGATATGGGTTTTTTCTAATACATATTTGCTTCTTATTTTCTACGAGGCTTCTCATCACATTCTGTTTCCTCTACCTAATTCATTTTTATCAAAATTTAATGATTTTTATTTCTATGTAAGAGGCATAACTGATTTTATAATTTGACATCTGGATGACAGCTTAAAAGAATGTACCCCAATCAACAGTTCATAATTAGGGCATTCAGGCTAATGAAAGACTCATAAAGCCGAAGGTTTTGATGTTGGAATCTCTCAGATCATTACTTCATTACACATTGCTAAAATTCCAAGTAACATAATCTAGTTTGTCAATGATTAATATTTTGAATCATCCAAACTTCATTAAAGGAGGATTGTAACACAATTTAAAGCATCAAAAAAAAAAAAAAAGAAAAAGCACAAGTTCATTCATTTACAAGAGAATTAATTTTCTTTAGAAAGTAAAGGTAAAACCAGCAGGATTTAATTTTCCAAGTGGCTTACAGCTGGCTACATTGTTCTGCGAGGATGGTGTGAGAATCCAAACACTTCTAGCAACGGCAGGAAGTTTCATCTCAATCCAAAGGAATCATGGAGTACACATAAAACAATTTTGAAGCAATATGTAAACCACGCAAAGGATCTCGCAAAAGAAACAAAGTGATTCTTTGGTTTGAAGTTGATGACACTGGCTGTGGTATGTACCTCAGAGCTATGTAATGGACTCTTAACTACCTACAACATAATACATTCAATTTCAAAAAAAAAAAAAAATTCTTGATTGACCTCTCTCCTTTATTTTCTTATTGTAGGAATCGATCCAAGCAAATGGGAGTCTGTTTTTGAAAGCTTTGAGCAAGCTGATCCTCAACAACTCGCACGTAAGCAGATTTCCAAGCTGTACATCCTCCACTGGTTAAATTTATTAATAAGAATCCATTATTGAGTAAATGTGAAGTCTATTGTGCTGTTACAATTATTGTTTATATGCTATATAAACTCTATAATGAATTTTTCTTGAACTCTTTTTCATTTTCAGGCATGGTGGCACTGGCCTTGGCCTATGCATTGTGCGAACCTTGGTGAGTAAAAGCATTTTCCCTGGTATAAAATTTTTTTGTCACGAAAACCGAAACACTAGAACTAGAGCAAAACAAAATCTCAATCAGGTTGACACATGTGACATTTGGGTTGACTCATAATTCATCTTATTTGAAATGTAACTAAAAATGTCACTTATTATTTTCTGTATTTTGCACACCACCTCTTTGTGGATCTCCTTATTCTATCTTACAATGTGAGGTGCTAACAGGTGAACAAGATGGGTGGAGAAATCAAAGTGGTAATAA